>CM075751.1:20221224-20333328 GCA_037974335.1 Prionace glauca | reverse complement strand
TCACGTGCTCACTGTGTTGGAACTTGACTTCAGCGCTCACGGCCTCTGACCTTCGGGTAAACATTCTCCAAGGCGGCCTTCATGACACACGACAGCGCAGAGTCGCTGAGCAGAGACTGATAGCCAAGTTCCGCACACATGAGGACGGTCTCAACAGGGATCTTGGGTTTCATGTCGCACTATCTGTAACCCCCGTGACTTGCCTGGGTTTGCAAAACCTCACTTACTGTACTGTCTGGAGGACAATACACATCTCTTTAAACTGTGATCAGTGCTCCTTCCACTCACATTATCAGCCACTTTAAGACTTGAACAGCAGGTTAGGTGTAAGGATTTGCATTCTAATCAGTAATCTCTAAACTGTCTGTGCTTTATATGCTCTGTCTGAGGCCAGAACTCTCCATTCACCTGACGAAGGGGCTAACCCCGAAAGCTTGTGAGAATATTATCAAATAAATCGGTTGGGACTAAAACCTGGTGTTGTCAGACTTCTTACTGTTCTCCCCCCCCCCCGCCGCCAGTGCCAGCCCCCCGCACTCCCAGGGTGCTCCCGACCCCCCACCCACCTGCTGCGCACCCGCGTCTCACTGCCGCTCCCTGTTTCCACTTCGACTGTTCCCCCGGCAGGTTCTGGGGAGCAGGGCAGCCCGATAATGTCTGGAACGCGGACCCACCGGGCATCGGAGAACTGTGGAGTGATACGGCAGCGACCACTGGTCACGACGAGGGCTGTGACGTCAAGTTCCCGGCCATCTGCCAGAAGAACGCCATTCGTCTCCACCTGATCTTCCAGCGGATGATGCAGCCTGCGCTGAGGGAGCGTCGGGATGGAGTCCATTCACCCGCTCCCCCTGCTGTTTCTTCATCTCTGCGTATGGGGGGAGGTGAAGGGACACTTTCTGCATCCGTTGTTACGTTGATTGTGTTCTGTTTGTTTCTGGAGAGGGCAGTGAGGAAGGAGGTGATGATCGCGGGAGGTGTTACCCAAATGCAGAGACAAAGTCCGGTCAGCACAGGGCACCCCTGGGTGATTCTCCGGGATGGATCTGCATTCCCGATTATACCCGTCCTGGGAATTGTAAACCCGGGAACTTCCAGGCTGGTGAGAGTTTTTCCTTAGCCAGAGAGAGCGGGCTCCATCTCTCAGCTCCCCTCGCCCTCAGCCCCAGTGTCCCAGCCGTCCCCCCCGATTATAACCCGGGAGGGGACCCTGGAACGGGCCCACTTGGCAAATGGACAGCCCCTCTGGGGGGCGGGGGGGCAGGCGATGTGACATCCTTAAACGAAAGTTATGCATTGAGATCAAAATACTTTTTGTCCATTTATACATACTCAATAACCGTGAGTAACCAAGAGCTATTTCCGTGATCCGGGGGCAATTGAAATGTTAAGAAATGTCACCAGATATTGACATCTGTTGTGAGTCAATCACCAGGAAACATCACGCCAGCCCTCAACCCTCCCCCAACCATCACCAGCCGCCCCACCATTCCTGGGAGACCCCCTGACCTGATGGTTTCGCTCTCAAGGGAGGCCCCCCACGCGTATTAGAGAAGGGGCAGACTCTGATGATCTCTCGAACACACAATTTCAATTCTGGCTAGGTGTGTCAATGGCGAGTTCTTCCATCTCCAGGTTTAACCGCAGTGGGTCCTCCAGGACATCTGCTCCTGTTGTTCAGGTGTTAATTGGTTGCAATAAAGATATGCTATTTGTTCTATCCAATTGTCTCGCTGTTCTTACCGCGCGGAGAGGAGTGCCGCACTGTCAGAGGGTCAGTGCTGAGGGAGTGCCGCACCGACAGAGTGTCAGTGCTGAGGGAGTGCCGCACTGTCAGAGGGTCAGTGCTGAGGGAGTGCCGCACTGACAGAGGGTCAGTGCTGAGGGGGGTGCCGCACTGTCAGAGGGTCAGTGCTGAGGGAGTGCCGCACTGTCAGAGGGTCAGTGCTGAGGGAGTGCCGCACTGTCAGAGGGTCAGTGCTGAGGGAGTGCCGCACTGTCAGAGGGTCAGTGCTGATGGAGTGCCGCACTGTCAGAGGGTCAGTGCTGAGGGAGTGCTGCACTGTCAGAGGGTCAGTTCTGAGGGAGCGCTGCACTGTCAGAGGGTCAGTGCTGAGGGAGTGCCGCACTGTCAGAGGGTTAGTGCTGAGGGAGTGCCGCACTGTCAGAGGGTTAGTGCTGAGGGAGTGCCGCACTGTCAGAGGGTCAGTGCTGAGGGAGTGCCGCACTGTCAGAGGCTCAGTACTGAGGGAGTGCCCGCACTGTCAGAGGGGTCAGTGCTGAGGGAGTGCCGCACTGTCAAGAGGGTCAGTGCTGAGGGAGTGCCGCACTGTCAGAGGGTCAGTGCTGAGGGAGTGCCGCACTGTCAGAGGCTCAGTAACTGAGGGAGTGCCGCACTGTCAGAGGGTCAGTGCTGAGGGAGTGCCGCACTGTCAGAGGGTCAGTGCTGAGGGAGTGCCGCACTGTCAGAGGGTCAGTGCTGAGGGAGTGCCGCACTGTCAGAGGGTCAGTGCTGAGGGAGTGCCGCACTGTCAGAGTGTCGGCGCGGAGGGGGGGGGTGCGCCGCACTGACAGAGGATCAGTGCTGAGGGAGTGCTGCACTGTCAGAGGGTCAGTGCTGAGGGAGTGCCGCACTGTCAGAGGGTCAGTGCTGAGGGAGTGCCGCACTGTCAGAGGGTCAATACTGAGGGAGTGCCGCACTGTCAGAGGGTCAGTGCTGAGGGAGTGCCGCACTGTCAGAGGGTCAGTGCTGAGGGAGTGCCGCACTGTCAGAGGGTCAGTGCTGAGGGAGTGCCGCACTGTCAGAGGGTCAGTGCTGAGGGAGTGCCGCACTGTCAGAGGGTCAGTGCTGAGGGGAGTGCCGCACTGTCAGAGTGTCGGCGCGGAGGGGGGGGGGTGCGCCGCACTGACAGAGGAATCAGTGCTGAGGGAGTGCTGCACTGTCAGAGGGTCAGTGCTGAGGGGAGTGCCGCACTGTCAGAGGGTCAGTGCTGAGGGAGTGCCGCACTGTCAGAGGGTCAATACTGAGGGAGTGCCGCACTGTCAGAGGGTCAGTGCTGAGGGAGTGCCGCACTGTCAGAGGGTCAGTGCTGAGGGAGTGCCGCACTGTCAGAGGGTCAGTGCTGAGGGAGTGCCGCACTGTCAGAGGGTCAGTGCTGAGGGAGTGCCGCACTGTCAGAGGGTCAGTGCTGAGGGAGTGCCGCACTGTCAGAGGGTCAGTGCTGAGGGAGTGCCGCACTGTCAGAGGGTCCAGTGCTGAGGGAGTGCCGCACTGTCCAGAGGGTCAGTACTGAGTGAGCGCTGCACTGTCAGAGGGTCAGTACTGAGGGAGTGACGCATTGTCAGAGGGTCAGTGCTGAGGGAGTGCCGCACTGTCAGAGGGTCAGTACTGAGTGAGCGCTGCACTGTCAGAGGGTCAGTACTGAGGGAGTGACGCATTGTCAGAGGGTCAGTGCTGAGGGAGTGCCGCACTGTCAGAGGGTCAGTACTGAGTGAGCGCTGCACTGTCAGAGGGTCAGTGCTGAGGGAGTGCCGCATTGTCAGAGGGGTCAGTGCTGAGGGAGTGCCGCACTGTCAGAGTGTCGGCGCGGAGGGGGGGGGTGCGCCGCACTGACAGAGATACCTACTGCCCCTGGGTGAAGATAATGCACTCTAATCACATCGATGGAAATTGGGAAGGGCATTAATCATAGCAGTTGTATTCCTGTTGGGACCAGCGATTCTGCAAATTGCTGCACATATCACAGGAGTCCCATAGCATTTCAAATCTCAACATCCCGAAATCCTGAGGAAAGCAAAACATTCTACCACAGCAAAAATAATCCAACACATTCACACATTTTTGATCTGGGGAGTGTTCTCATTTTCTTTCCTTGATGTTTCATGGATGTGGGTGTAGATTTATTGCACATCCCTAATCGCCGCTTGAATCGGGTGGTTTTTTCCAGCAGGGTTGGCCTGATAAGTGGCAAGTAAAAATTACACCATAGAATTCATAGATCATAAAAAGGCAGGAGGAGGCCATTCGACCCATCAAGTCTGTTTCAACCATAAGCCCACCCAGGCGCTATCTCCATATATTTACCCCTAGCCAGTTCCCCTGACACTAAGGGGCAATTTAGCATGGCCAATCCACCTAACCTACACATGCCTGGAATTAAGAATCTACTGATGTACAAGAACCCATTGTCGGAAAAGTCTATTTGGTTCACTAATATCCTTAGGGAAGGAATCGTAGAATCATAGAATCCTACAGATTCTATGATTCTATGAAAGAGGCCCTTTGGCCTATCGAGTCTACGCCAAACACAATCCCACCCAGGCCCTCCCCCCATATCCCTACACATTATACCCACTAGAACATAGAACATAGAACATTACATAGAACATAGAACATTACAGCGCAGAACAGGCCCTTCGGCCCACGATGTTGCGCCGACCAGTTACAAAAACAATGACCCACTAGCCTAAACCAATCCCTTTTCATCCATAAACCTATCCACAGATCTTTTAAATGCCCCCAAACTAGGTGCATTTACAACTGCAGCTGGCAGGGCATTCCAATCCCTCACCACCCTCTGGGTAAAGAACCTACCCCTGACATCTGTCCTATAACTACCCCCCCTTAATTTAAAATCGTGCCCCCTCGTGCTAGATTTCTCCATCCTAGGAAAAAGGCTATCACTATCTACCCTGTCTAAACCTCTAATCATCTTATATGTTTCAATGAGATCCCCTCTTAGCCGCCTTCTTTCCAGCGAAAACAACCCCAAATCTCTCAATCTCTCCTCATAGGATCTCCCCTCCATACCAGGCAACATCCTGGTAAACCTCCTCTGCACCCTCTCCAAAGCCTCTACATCCTTCCTGTAATGTGGGGACCAGAACTGCACACAGTACTCCAAGTGCGGCCGCACCAGAGTTGTGTACAGTTGCATCATGACGCTGCGACTCCTAAATTCAATCCCCCTACCAATAAACGCCAAAACTCCGTATGCCTTCTTAACAACCTTATCCACTTGATTCCCAATTTTCAGGGATCTATGTACACATACACTAATCCCTCTAACCTACACAGCCCTGGATGCTAAGGGGCAATTTCTTAGCATGGCCAATCAACCTAACCTTCACATCTTTGGACTGTGGGAGGAAAGCGAAGTACCCGGAGGAAACCCACGCAGACACGGGGAGAATGTGCAAACTCCACACAGACAGTGACCCGAGCCGGGAATCGAACCCAGAACCCTGAAGCTGTGAAATCTATCATCCTTTCCTGGTCTGGCCTACATGTGACTCCAGAGCATAGTAATGTGGTTCACTCAACTGCTTTCGAGCAACTAGGGGTGGGCAGTTGGCCAGCTAGCGATACCATGTCCCATGAATGGAAAAGAAAATGTGTATATGTATCTTTCTATTATATATTAGTCTGAAGTTTTACAGTTTAGTTGTTAGTGTCATGAGTAGGTTTACATTAACACTGCAATGAAGTTTTCATAGACTTTCATAGAACCCTACAGTGCAGAAACAGGCCCTTCGGCCCATCGAGTCTGCACCAAACACAATCCCACCCAGACCCTATCCCCATATCCCTACACATTTTACCTGCTAATCCCTCTAACCTACACATCCCAGGACACTAAGGGGCAATTTTAGCATAGCCAATGAACCTAACCCGCACATCTTTGGACTGTGGGAGGAAACCGGAGCACCCGGAGAAAACCCACGCAGACACGAGGAGAATGTGCAAACTCCACACAGGCAGTGACCCGAGCCGGGAATCGAACCCAGGACCCTGGAGCTGTGAAGCAGCAGTGCTAACCACTGTGCTACCATGCCGCCCACTATGAAATTCCCCCGAGTTGCCACACTCAGGAACCTGAGGGAGAATTTTGGACCTAACCCGCACATATTTGGACTGTGGGAGGAAACCAGAGCACCCGGAGGAAATCCACGCCGTCACAAGCAAAACGTGCAAACTCCACACAGACAGCGTGGAGCCCGGAATCGAACCCAGATCCTGTGAGGCAGCAGTACTAACCACTATGCCGCCGTGCTACCCCATTGTACCATACAAGTGCCAGGCCATGACCATCTGCAAGACAGAGAGCCTACCTGTCACCTCCCAGTGACATTTGCTGAATCCCCTCTGCTACTACCAACATCCTGGGGTTACCACTGACCAGGAGCTGAACTGGGACCCAGGCAGTTTGAGAGAATATAACCATCTCCCCCCCGACCTCCCCTTGACATTCAATGGCATTACAATCTCACCACTATCAACATCCTGGCATATAAGTGAACCAGATGGATTTTTACGACAATGGTTGATACAGATTATAATATTTTTCTTATGGAATTAAAAATTTCATTATCTGCTGTGGTACGATTTGAACTTGGAACTGGACAACATGGGTCCCAGATTATTAAATGAGTCTCTGTGTTGAAATCTGACAATACCACTGCCTCCTGCATTTTAAAACACAATGAAAACAATTTATAAAGGTATTAACATTTAAACATGCCAATCAGTTAATACAAATGTCATTTTCCAGTTCTGATGAAATATATTAATATTGATTGATCCTCTATTTTGTTCCAGTGAGTCTATGGGTGATTATTAAATATATTAATACTGATTTATTCTCTATTTTGTTCCAGTGAGTCTATGGGTGATTATTAAATATATTAATACTGATTGATTCTCTATTTTGTTCCAGTGAGTCTCTGGGTGATTATTAAATATATTAATACTGATTGATTCTCTATTTTGTTCCAGTGAGTGTATGGGTGATTATTAAATATATTAATACTGATTTATTCTCTATTTTGTTCCAGTGAGTCTATGGGTGATTATTGAATATATTAATATTGATTTATTCTCTATTTTGTTCCAGTGAGTCTATGGGTGATTATTAAATATATTAATACTGATTGATTCTCTATTTTGTTCCAGTGAGTGTATGGGTGATTATTAAATATATTAATATTGATTGATTCTCTATTTTATTCCAGTGAGTGTATGGGTGATTATTAAATATATTAATAGTGATTGATTCTCTATTTTGTTCCAGTGAGTCTATGGGTGATTATTAAATATATTAATACTGATTTATTCTCTATTTTGTTCCAGTGAGTCTATGGGTGATTATTAAATATATTAATACTGATTGATTCTCTATTTTGTTCCAGTGAGTCTCTGGGTGATTATTAAATATATTAATACTGATTGATTCTCTATTTTGTTCCAGTGAGTCTATGGGTGATTATTAAATATATTAATACTGATTTATTCTCTATTTTGTTCCAGTGAGTCTATGGGTGATTATTGAATATATTAATATTGATTTATTCTCTATTTTGTTCCAGTGAGTCTATGGGTGATTATTAAATATATTAATACTGATTTATTCTCTATTTTGTTCCAGTGAGTCTATGGGTGATTATTAAATATATTAATACTGATTGATTCTCTATTTTGTTCCAGTGAGTGTATGGGTGATTATTAAATATATTAATATTGATTGATTCTCTATTTTGTTCCAGTGAGTGTATGGGTGATTATTAAATATATTAATAGTGATTGATTCTCTATTTTGTTCCAGTGAGTCTATGGGTGATTATTAAATATATTAATACTGATTTATTCTCTATTTTGTTCCAGTGAGTCTATGGGTGATTATTAAATATATTAATACTGATTTATTCTCTATTTTGTTCCAGTGAGTCTATGGGTGATTATTAAATATATTAATACTGATTTATTCTCTATTTTGTTCCAGTGAGTCTATGGGTGATTATTAAATATATTAATACTGATTTATTCTCTATTTTGTTCCAGTGAGTCTATGGGTGATTATTAAATATATTAATATTGATTGATTCTCTATTTTGTTCCAGTGAGTCTATGGGTGATTATTAAATATATTAATACTGATTTATTCTCTATTTTGTTCCAGTGAGTGTATGGGTGATTATTAAATATATTAATATTGATTGATTCTCTATTTTGTTCCAGTGAGTGTATGGGTGATTATTAAATATATTAATATTGATTTATTCTCTATTTTGTTCCAGTGAGTCTATGGGTGATTATTAAATATATTAATACTGATTTATTCTCTATTTTGTTCCAGTGAGTCTATGGGTGATTATTCAATATATTAATACTGATTTATTCTCTATTTTGTTCCAGTGAGTCTATGGGTGATTATTAAATATATTAATACTGATTGATTCTCTATTTTGTTCCAGTGAGTCTATGGGTGATTATTAAATATATTAATACTGATTTATTCTCTATTTTGTTCCAGTGAGTCTATGGGTGATTATTAAATATATTAATACTGATTTATTCTCTATTTTGTTCCAGTGAGTCTATGGGTGATTATTAAATATATTAATACTGATTGATTCTCTATTTTGTTCCAGTGAGTCTATGGGTGATTATTCAATATATTAATACTGATTTATTCTCTATTTTGTTCCAGTGAGTCTATGGGTGATTATTAAATATATTAATATTGATTTATTCTCTATTTTGTTCCAGTGAGTCTATGGGTGATTATTAAATATATTAATACTGATTGATTCTCTATTTTGTTCCAGTGAGTCTATGGGTGATTATTAAATATATTAATACTGATTTATTCTCTATTTTGTTCCAGTGAGTCTATGGGTGATTATTAAATATATTAATACTGATTGATTCTCTACTTTGTTCCAGTGAGTCTATGGGTGATTATTCAATATATTAATACTGATTTATTCTCTATTTTGTTCCAGTGAGTCTATGGGTGATTATTAAATATATTAATATTGATTTATTCTCTATTTTGTTCCAGTGAGTCTATGGGTGATTATTAAATATATTAATACTGATTGATTCTCTATTTTGTTCCAGTGAGTCTATGGGTGATTATTAAATATATTAATACTGATTTATTCTCTATTTTGTTCCAGTGAGTCTATGGGTGATTATTAAATATATTAATACTGATTTATTCTCTATTTTGTTCCAGTGAGTCTATGGGTGATTATTAAATATATTAATACTGATTTATTCTCCATTTTGTTCCAGTGAGTCTATGGGTGATTATTAAATATATTAATACTGATTGATTCTCTATTTTGTTCCAGTGAGTCTATGGGTGATTATTAAATATATTAATACTGATTTATTCTCTATTTTGTTCCAGTGAGTCTATGGGTGATTATTAAATATATTAATACTGATTTATTCTCTATTTTGTTCCAGTGAGTCTATGGGTGATTATTAAATATATTAATATTGATTGATTCTCTATTTTGTTCCAGTGAGTCTATGGGTGATTATTAAATATATTAATATTGATTTATTCTCTATTTTGTTCCAGTGAGTCTATGGGTGATTATTAAATATATTAATACTGATTGATTCTCTATTTTGTTCCAGTGAGTCTATGGGTGATTATTAAATATATTAATACTGATTTATTCTCTATTTTGTTCCAGTGAGTCTATGGGTGATTATTAAATATATTAATATTGATTTATTCTCTATTTTGTTCCAGGGAGTCTATGGGTGATTATTAAATATATTAATACTGATTGATTCTCTATTTTGTTCCAGTGAGTCTATGGGTGATTATTAAATATATTAATATTGATTGATTCTCTATTTTGTTCCAGTGAGTCTATGGGTGATTATTAAATATATTAATATTGATTGATTCTCTATTTTGTTCCAGTGAGTCTATGGGTGATTATTAAATATATGAATACTGATTGATTCTCTATTTTGTTCCAGTGAGTCTATGGGTGATTATTAAATATATTATTACTGATTTATTCTCTATTTTGTTCCAGTGAGTCTATGGGTGATTATTAAATATATTAATATTGATTGATTCTCTATTTTGTTCCAGTGAGTCTATGGGTGATTATTAAATATATTATTACTGATTTATTCTCTATTTTGTTCCAGTGAGTCTGTGGGTGATTATTAAATATATTAATACTGATTTATTCTCTATTTTGTTCCAGTGAGTCTATGGGTGATTATTAAATATATTAATACTGATTTATTCTCTATTTTGTTCCAGTGAGTCTGTGGGTGATTATTAAATATATTAATACTGATTTATTCTCTATTTTGTTCCAGTGAGTCTATGGGTGATTATTAAATATATTATTACTGATTTATTCTCTGTTTTGTTCCAGTGAGTCTATGGGTGATTATTAAATATATTAATACCGATTTATTCTCTATTTTGTTCCAGTGAGTCTGTGGGTGATTATTAAATATATTAATACTGATTGATTCTCTATTTTGTTCCAGTGAGTCTATGGGTGATTATTCAATATATTAATACTGATTTATTCTCTATTTTGTTCCAGTGAGTCTATGGGTGATTATTAAATATATTAATACTGATTGATTCTCTATTTTGTTCCAGTGAGTCTATGGGTGATTATTAAATATATTAATACTGATTTATCCTCTATTTTGTTCCAGTGAGTCTATGGGTGATTATTAAATATATTAATACTGATTTATTCTCTATTTTGTTCCAGTGAGTCTATGGGTGATTATTAAATATATTAATACTGATTGATTCTCTATTTTGTTCCAGTGAGTCTATGGGTGATTATTCAATATATTAATACTGATTTATTCTCTATTTTGTTCCAGTGAGTCTATGGGTGATTATTAAATATATTAATATTGATTTATTCTCTATTTTGTTCCAGTGAGTCTATGGGTGATTATTAAATATATTAATACTGATTGATTCTCTATTTTGTTCCAGTGAGTCTATGGGTGATTATTAAATATATTAATACTGATTTATTCTCTATTTTGTTCCAGTGAGTCTATGGGTGATTATTAAATATATTAATACTGATTTATTCTCTATTTTGTTCCAGTGAGTCTATGGGTGATTATTAAATATATTAATACTGATTTATTCTCCATTTTGTTCCAGTGAGTCTATGGGTGATTATTAAATATATTAATACTGATTGATTCTCTATTTTGTTCCAGTGAGTCTATGGGTGATTATTAAATATATTAATACTGATTGATTCTCTATTTTGTTCCAGTGAGTCTATGGGTGATTATTCAATATATTAATACTGATTTATTATCTATTTTGTTCCAGTGAGTCTATGGGTGATTATTAAATATATTAATATTGATTTATTCTCTATTTTGTTCCAGTGAGTCTATGGGTGATTATTAAATATATTAATACTGATTGATTCTCTATTTTGTTCCAGTGAGTCTATGGGTGATTATTAAATATATTAATACTGATTTATTCTCTATTTTGTTCCAGTGAGTCTATGGGTGATTATTAAATATATTAATACTGATTTATTCTCTATTTTGTTCCAGTGAGTCTATGGGTGATTATTAAATATATTAATACTGATTCATTCTCCATTTTGTTCCAGTGAGTCTATGGGTGATTATTAAATATATTAATACTGATTGATTCTCTATTTTGTTCCAGTGAGTCTATGGGTGATTATTAAATATATTAATACTGATTTATTCTCTATTTTGTTCCAGTGAGTCTATGGGTGATTATTAAATATATTAATACTGATTTATTCTCTATTTTGTTCCAGTGAGTCTATGGGTGATTATTAAATATATTAATACTGATTGATTCTCTATTTTGTTCCAGTGAGTCTATGGGTGATTATTAAATATATTAATATTGATTTATTCTCTATTTTGTTCCAGTGAGTCTATGGGTGATTATTAAATATATTAATACTGATTGATTCTCTATTTTGTTCCAGTGAGTCTATGGGTGATTATTAAATATATTAATACTGATTTATTCTCTATTTTGTTCCAGTGAGTCTATGGGTGATTATTAAATATATTAATACTGATTTATTCTCTATTTTGTTCCAGTGAGTCTATGGGTGATTATTAAATATATTAATACTGATTGATTCTCTATTTTGTTCCAGTGAGTCTCTGGGTGATTATTAAATATATTAATATTGATTTATTCTCTATTTTGTTCCAGTGAGTCTATGGGTGATTATTAAATATATTAATACTGGTTTATTCTCTATTTTGTTCCAGTGAGTCTCTGGGTGATTATTAAATATATTAATACTGATTGATTCTCTATTTTGTTCCAGTGAGTCTATGGGTGATTATTAAATATATTAATACTGATTCGTTCTCTATTTTGTTCCAGTGAGTCTATGGGTGATTATTAAATATATTAATATTGATTGATTCTCTATTTTGTTCCAGTGAGTCTATGGGTGATTATTGAATATATTAATACTGATTGATACTCTATTTTGTTCCAGTGAGTCTATGGGTGATTATTAAATATATTAATACTGATTTATTCTCTATTTTGTTCCAGTGAGTCTATGGGTGATTATTAAATATATTAATACTGATTTATTCTCTATTTTGTTCCAGTGAGTCTATGGGTGATTATTAAATTTATTAATATTGATTTATTCTCTATTTTGTTCCAGTGAGTCTATGGGTGATTATTAAATATATTAATACTGATTGATTCTCTATTTTGTTCCAGTGAGTCTATGGGTGATTATTAAATATATTAATACTGATTGATTCTCTATTTTGTTCCAGTGAGTCTATGGGTGATTATTAAATATATTAATACTGATTTATTCTCTATTTTGTTCCAGTGAGTCTATGGGTGATTATTAAATATATTAATACTGATTGATTCTCTATTTTGTTCCAGTGAGTCTATGGGTGATTATTAAATATATTAATACTGATTTATTCTCTATTTTGTTCCAGTGAGTCTATGGGTGATTATTAAATATATTAATACTGATTTATTCTCTATTTTGTTCCAGTGAGTCTATGGGTGATTATTAAATATATTAATACTGATTTATTCTCCATTTTGTTCCAGTGAGTCTATGGGTGATTATTAAATATATTAATACTGATTGATTCTCTATTTTGTTCCAGTGAGTCTATGGGTGATTATTAAATATATTAATACTGATTTATTCTCTATTTTGTTCCAGTGAGTCTATGGGTGATTATTAAATATATTAATACTGATTTATTCTCTATTTTGTTCCAGTGAGTCTATGGGTGATTATTAAATATATTAATATTGATTGATTCTCTATTTTGTTCCAGTGAGTCTATGGGTGATTATTAAATATATTAATATTGATTTATTCTCTATTTTGTTCCAGTGAGTCTATGGGTGATTATTAAATATATTAATACTGATTGATTCTCTATTTTGTTCCAGTGAGTCTATGGGTGATTATTAAATATATTAATACTGATTTATTCTCTATTTTGTTCCAGTGAGTCTATGGGTGATTATTAAATATATTAATACTGATTGATTCTCTATTTTGTTCCAGTGAGTCTATGGGTGATTATTAAATATATTAATACTGATTTATTCTCTATTTTGTTCCAGTGAGTCTATGGGCGATTATTAAATATATTAATACTGATTGATTCTCTATTTTGTTCCAGTGAGTCTCTGGGTGATTATTAAATATATTAATACTGATTTATTCTCTATTTTGTTCCAGTGAGTCTATGGGTGATTATTAAATATATTAATACTGGTTTATTCTCTATTTTGTTCCAGTGAGTCTCTGGGTGATTATTAAATATATTAATACTGATTGATTCTCTATTTTGTTCCAGTGAGTCTATGGGTGATTATTAAATATATTAATACTGATTCGTTCTCTATTTTGTTCCAGTGAGTCTATGGGTGATTATTAAATATATTAATATTGATTGATTCTCTATTTTGTTCCAGTGAGTCTATGGGTGATTATTGAATATATTAATACTGATTGATACTCTATTTTGTTCCAGTGAGTCTATGGGTGATTATTAAATATATTAATATTGATTTATTCTCTATTTTGTTCCAGTGAGTCTATGGGTGATTATTAAATATATTAATACTGATTTATTCTCTATTTTGTTCCAGTGAGTCTATGGGTGATTATTAAATTTATTAATATTGATTTATTCTCTATTTTGTTCCAGTGAGTCTATGGGTGATTATTAAATATATTAATACTGATTGATTCTCTATTTTGTTCCAGTGAGTCTATGGGTGATTATTAAATATATTAATACTGATTGATTCTCTATTTTGTTCCAGTGAGTCTATGGGTGATTATTAAATATATTAATACTGATTGATTCTCTATTTTGTTCCAGTGAGTCTATGGGTGATTATTAAATATATTAATACTGATTTATTCTCTATTTTGTTCCAGTGAGTCTATGGGTGATTATTAAATATATTAATACTGATTTATTCTCTATTTTGTTCCAGTGAGTCTATGGGTGATTATTAAATATATTAATACTGATTTATTCTCCATTTTGTTCCAGTGAGTCTATGGGTGATTATTAAATATATTAATACTGATTGATTCTCTATTTTGTTCCAGTGAGTCTATGGGTGATTATTAAATATATTAATACTGATTTATTCTCTATTTTGTTCCAGTGAGTCTATGGGTGATTATTAAATATATTAATACTGATTGATTCTCTATTTTGTTCCAGTGAGTCTATGGGTGATTATTAAATATATTAATACTGATTTATTCTCTATTTTGTTCCAGTGAGTCTATGGGTGATTATTAAATATATTAATACTGATTTATTCTCTATTTTGTTCCAGTGAGTCTATGGGTGATTATTAAATATATTAATACTGATTTATTCTCCATTTTGTTCCAGTGAGTCTATGGGTGATTATTAAATATATTAATACTGATTGATTCTCTATTTTGTTCCAGTGAGTCTATGGGTGATTATTAAATATATTAATACTGATTTATTCTCTATTTTGTTCCAGTGAGTCTATGGGTGATTATTAAATATATTAATACTGATTTATTCTCTATTTTGTTCCAGTGAGTCTATGGGTGATTATTAAATATATTAATATTGATTGATTCTCTATTTTGTTCCAGTGAGTCTATGGGTGATTATTAAATATATTAATATTGATTTATTCTCTATTTTGTTCCAGTGAGTCTATGGGTGATTATTAAATATATTAATACTGATTGATTCTCTATTTTGTTCCAGTGAGTCTATGGGTGATTATTAAATATATTAATACTGATTGATTCTCTATTTTGTTCCAGTGAGTCTATGGGTGATTATTCAATATATTAATACTGATTTATTCTCTATTTTGTTCCAGTGAGTCTATGGGTGATTATTAAATATATTAATATTGATTTATTCTCTATTTTGTTCCAGTGAGTCTATGGGTGATTATTAAATATATTAATACTGATTGATTCTCTATTTTGTTCCAGTGAGTCTATGGGTGATTATTAAATATATTAATACTGATTTATTCTCTATTTTGTTCCAGTGAGTCTATGGGTGATTATTAAATATATTAATACTGATTGATTCTCTACTTTGTTCCAGTGAGTCTATGGGTGATTATTCAATATATTAATACTGATTTATTCTCTATTTTGTTCCAGTGAGTCTATGGGTGATTATTAAATATATTAATATTGATTTATTCTCTATTTTGTTCCAGTGAGTCTATGGGTGATTATTAAATATATTAATACTGATTGATTCTCTATTTTGTTCCAGTGAGTCTATTGGTGATTATTAAATATTTTAATACTGATTTATTCTCTATTTTGTTCCAGTGAGTCTATGGGTGATTATTAAATATATTAATACTGATTTATTCTCTATTTTGTTCCAGTGAGTCTATGGGTGATTATTAAATATATTAATACTGATTTATTCTCCATTTTGTTCCAGTGAGTCTATGGGTGATTATTAAATATATTAATACTGATTTATTCTCTATTTTGTTCCAGTGAGTCTATGGGTGATTATTAAATATATTAATATTGATTGATTCTCTATTTTGTTCCAGTGAGTCTATGGGTGATTATTAAATATATTAATATTGATTTATTCTCTATTTTGTTCCAGTGAGTCTATGGGTGATTATTAAATATATTAATACTGATTGATTCTCTATTTTGTTCCAGTGAGTCTATGGGTGATTATTAAATATATTAATACTGATTTATTCTCTATTTTGTTCCAGTGAGTCTATGGGTGATTATTAAATATATTAATACTGATTTATTCTCTATTTTGTTCCAGTGAGTCTATGGGTGATTATTAAATATATTAATACTGATTTATTCTCTATTTTGTTTCAGTGAGTCTATGGGTGATTATTAAATATATTAATATTGATTTATTCTCTATTTTGTTCCAGGGAGTCTATGGGTGATTATTAAATATATTAATACTGATTGATTCTCTATTTTGTTCCAGTGAGTCTATGGGTGATTATTAAATATATTAATATTGATTGATTCTCTATTTTGTTCCAGTGAGTCTATGGGTGATTATTAAATATATTAATATTGATTGATTCTCTATTTTGTTCCAGTGAGTCTATGGGTGATTATTAAATATATGAATACTGATTGATTCTCTATTTTGTTCCAGTGAGTCTATGGGTGATTATTAAATATATTATTACTGATTTATTCTCTACTTTGTTCCAGTGAGTCTATGGGTGATTATTAAATATATTAATATTGATTGATTCTCTATTTTGTTCCAGTGAGTCTATGGGTGATTATTAAATATATTATTACTGATTTATTCTCTATTTTGTTCCAGTGAGTCTGTGGGTGATTATTAAATATATTAATACTGATTGATTCTCTATTTTGTTCCAGTGAGTCTATGGGTGATTATTAAATATATTAATACTGATTTATTCTCTATTTTGTTCCAGTGAGTCTGTGGGTGATTATTAAATATATTAATACTGATTTATTCTCTATTTTGTTCCAGTGAGTCTATGGGTGATTATTAAATATATTATTACTGATTTATTCTCTATTTTGTTCCAGTGAGTCTATGGGTGATTATTAAATATATTAATACTGATTTATTCTCTATTTTGTTCCAGTGAGTCTGTGGGTGATTATTAAATATATTAATACTGATTGATTCTCTATTTTGTTCCAGTGAGTCTATGGGTGATTATTCAATATATTAATACTGATTTATTCTCTATTTTGTTCCAGTGAGTCTATGGGTGATTATTAAATATATTAATACTGGTTGATTCTCTATTTTGTTCCAGTGAGTCTATGGGTGATTATTAAATATATTAATACTGATTTATCCTCTATTTTGTTCCAGTGAGTCTATGGGTGATTATTAAATATATTAATACTGATTTATTCTCTATTTTGTTCCAGTGAGTCTATGGGTGATTATTAAATATATTAATACTGATTGATTCTCTATTTTGTTCCAGTGAGTCTATGGGTGATTATTCAATATATTAATACTGATTTATTCTCTATTTTGTTCCAGTCAGTCTATGGGTGATTATTAAATATATTAATATTGATTTATTCTCTATTTTGTTCCAGTGAGTCTATGGGTGATTATTAAATATATTAATACTGATTGATTCTCTATTTTGTTCCAGTGAGTCTATGGGTGATTATTAAATATATTAATACTGATTTATTCTCTATTTTGTTCCAGTGAGTCTATGGGTGATTATTAAATATATTAATACTGATTTATTCTCTATTTTGTTCCAGTGAGTCTATGGGTGATTATTAAATATATTAATACTGATTTATTCTCCATTTTGTTCCAGTGAGTCTATGGGTGATTATTAAATATATTAATACTGATTGATTCTCTATTTTGTTCCAGTGAGTCTATGGGTGATTATTAAATATATTAATACTGATTGATTCTCTATTTTGTTCCAGTGAGTCTATGGGTGATTATTCAATATATTAATACTGATTTATTCTCTATTTTGTTCCAGTGAGTCTATGGGTGATTATTAAATATATTAATATTGATTTATTCTCTATTTTGTTCCAGTGAGTCTATGGGTGATTATTAAATATATTAATACTGATTGATTCTCTATTTTGTTCCAGTGAGTCTATGGGTGATTATTAAATATATTAATACTGATTTATTCTCTATTTTGTTCCAGTGAGTCTATGGGTGATTATTAAATATATTAATACTGATTTATTCTCTATTTTGTTCCAGTGAGTCTATGGGTGATTATTAAATATATTAATACTGATTTATTCTCCATTTTGTTCCAGTGAGTCTATGGGTGATTATTAAATATATTAATACTGATTGATTCTCTATTTTGTTCCAGTGAGTCTATGGGTGATTATTAAATATATTAATACTGATTTATTCTCTATTTTGTTCCAGTGAGTCTATGGGTGATTATTAAATATATTAATACTGATTTATTCTCTATTTTGTTCCAGTGAGTCTATGGGTGATTATTAAATATATTAATATTGATTGATTCTCTATTTTGTTCCAGTGAGTCTATGGGTGATTATTAAATATATTAATATTGATTTATTCTCTATTTTGTTCCAGTGAGTCTATGGGTGATTATTAAATATATTAATACTGATTGATTCTCTATTTTGTTCCAGTGAGTCTATGGGTGATTATTAAATATATTAATACTGATTTATTCTCTATTTTGTTCCAGTGAGTCTATGGGTGATTATTAAATATATTAATACTGATTGATTCTCTATTTTGTTCCAGTGAGTCTATGGGTGATTATTAAATATATTAATACTGATTTATTCTCTATTTTGTTCCAGTGAGTCTATGGGTGATTATTAAATATATTAATACTGATTGATTCTCTATTTTGTTCCAGTGAGTCTCTGGGTGATTATTAAATATATTAATATTGATTTATTCTCTATTTTGTTCCAGTGAGTCTATGGGTGATTATTAAATATATTAATACTGGTTTATTCTCTATTTTGTTCCAGTGAGTCTCTGGGTGATTATTAAATATATTAATACTGATTGATTCTCTATTTTGTTCCAGTGAGTCTATGGGTGATTATTAAATATATTAATACTGATTCGTTCTCTATTTTGTTCCAGTGAGTCTATGGGTGATTATTAAATATATTAATATTGATTGATTCTCTATTTTGTTCCAGTGAGTCTATGGGTGATTATTCAATATATTAATACTGATTTATTCTCTATTTTGTTCCAGTGAGTCTATGGGTGATTATTAAATATATTAATATTGATTGATTCTCTATTTTGTTCCAGTGAGTCTATGGGTGATTATTAAATATATTAATATTGATTGATTCTCTATTTTGTTCCAGTGAGTCTATGGGTGATTATTGAATATATTAATACTGATTGATTCTCTATTTTGTTCCAGTGAGTCTATGGGTGATTATTAAATATATTAATACTGATTTATTCTCTATTTTGTTCCAGTGAGTCTATGGGTGATTATTAAATATATTAATACTGATTTATTCTCTATTTTGTTCCAGTGAGTCTATGGGTGATTATTAAATATATTAATACTGATTTATTCTCCATTTTGTTCCAGTGAGTCTATGGGTGATTATTAAATATATTAATACTGATTGATTCTCTATTTTGTTCCAGTGAGTCTATGGGTGATTATTAAATATATTAATACTGATTTATTCTCTATTTTGTTCCAGTGAGTCTATGGGTGATTATTAAATATATTAATACTGATTTATTCTCTATTTTGTTCCAGTGAGTCTATGGGTGATTATTAAATATATTAATATTGATTGATTCTCTATTTTGTTCCAGTGAGTCTATGGGTGATTATTAAATATATTAATATTGATTTATTCTCTATTTTGTTCCAGTGAGTCTATGGGTGATTATTAAATATATTAATACTGATTGATTCTCTATTTTGTTCCAGTGAGTCTATGGGTGATTATTAAATATATTAATACTGATTTATTCTCTATTTTGTTCCAGTGAGTCTATGGGTGATTATTAAATATATTAATACTGATTGATTCTCTATTTTGTTCCAGTGAGTCTATGGGTGATTATTAAATATATTAATACTGATTTATTCTCTATTTTGTTCCAGTGAGTCTATGGGTGATTATTAAATATATTAATACTGATTGATTCTCTATTTTGTTCCAGTGAGTCTCTGGGTGATTATTAAATATATTAATACTGATTTATTCTCTATTTTGTTCCAGTGAGTCTATGGGTGATTATTAAATATATTAATACTGGTTTATTCTCTATTTTGTTCCAGTGAGTCTCTGGGTGATTATTAAATATATTAATACTGATTGATTCTCTATTTTGTTCCAGTGAGTCTATGGGTGATTATTAAATATATTAATACTGATTCGTTCTCTATTTTGTTCCAGTGAGTCTATGGGTGATTATTAAATATATTAATATTGATTGATTCTCTATTTTGTTCCAGTGAGTCTATGGGTGATTATTGAATATATTAATACTGATTGATACTCTATTTTGTTCCAGTGAGTCTATGGGTGATTATTAAATATATTAATACTGATTTATTCTCTATTTTGTTCCAGTGAGTCTATGGGTGATTATTAAATATATTAATACTGATTTATTCTCTATTTTGTTCCAGTGAGTCTATGGGTGATTATTAAATTTATTAATATTGATTTATTCTCTATTTTGTTCCAGTGAGTCTATGGGTGATTATTAAATATATTAATACTGATTGATTCTCTATTTTGTTCCAGTGAGTCTATGGGTGATTATTAAATATATTAATACTGATTGATTCTCTATTTTGTTCCAGTGAGTCTATGGGTGATTATTAAATATATTAATACTGATTGATTCTCTATTTTGTTCCAGTGAGTCTATGGGTGATTATTAAATATATTAATACTGATTTATTCTCTATTTTGTTCCAGTGAGTCTATGGGTGATTATTAAATATATTAATACTGATTGATTCTCTATTTTGTTCCAGTGAGTCTATGGGTGATTATTAAATATATTAATACTGATTTATTCTCTATTTTGTTCCAGTGAGTCTATGGGTGATTATTAAATATATTAATACTGATTTATTCTCTATTTTGTTCCAGTGAGTCTATGGGTGATTATTAAATATATTAATACTGATTTATTCTCCATTTTGTTCCAGTGAGTCTATGGGTGATTATTAAATATATTAATACTGATTGATTCTCTATTTTGTTCCAGTGAGTCTATGGGTGATTATTAAATATATTAATACTGATTTATTCTCTATTTTGTTCCAGTGAGTCTATGGGTGATTATTAAATATATTAATACTGATTTATTCTCTATTTTGTTCCAGTGAGTCTATGGGTGATTATTAAATATATTAATATTGATTGATTCTCTATTTTGTTCCAGTGAGTCTATGGGTGATTATTAAATATATTAATATTGATTTATTCTCTATTTTGTTCCAGTGAGTCTATGGGTGATTATTAAATATATTAATACTGATTGATTCTCTATTTTGTTCCAGTGAGTCTATGGGTGATTATTAAATATATTAATACTGATTTATTCTCTATTTTGTTCCAGTGAGTCTATGGGTGATTATTAAATATATTAATACTGGTTTATTCTCTATTTTGTTCCAGTGAGTCTCTGGGTGATTATTAAATATATTAATACTGATTGATTCTCTATTTTGTTCCAGTGAGTCTATGGGTGATTATTAAATATATTAATACTGATTCGTTCTCTATTTTGTTCCAGTGAGTCTATGGGTGATTATTAAATATATTAATATTGATTGATTCTCTATTTTGTTCCAGTGAGTCTATGGGTGATTATTGAATATATTAATACTGATTGATACTCTATTTTGTTCCAGTGAATCTATGGGTGATTATTAAATATATTAATACTGATTTATTCTCTATTTTGTTCCAGTGAGTCTATGGGTGATTATTAAATATATTAATACTGATTTATTCTCTATTTTGTTCCAGTGAGTCTATGGGTGATTATTAAATTTATTAATATTGATTTATTCTCTATTTTGTTCCAGTGAGTCTATGGGTGATTATTAAATATATTAATACTGATTGATTCTCTATTTTGTTCCAGTGAGTCTATGGGTGATTATTAAATATATTAATACTGATTGATTCTCTATTTTGTTCCAGTGAGTCTATGGGTGATTATTAAATATATTAATACTGATTGATTCTCTATTTTGTTCCAGTGAGTCTATGGGTGATTATTAAATATATTAATACTGATTTATTCTCTATTTTGTTCCAGTGAGTCTATGGGTGATTATTAAATATATTAATACTGATTTATTCTCTATTTTGTTCCAGTGAGTCTATGGGTGATTATTAAATATATTAATACTGATTTATTCTCCATTTTGTTCCAGTGAGTCTATGGGTGATTATTAAATATATTAATACTGATTGATTCTCTATTTTGTTCCAGTGAGTCTATGGGTGATTATTAAATATATTAATACTGATTGATTCTCTATTTTGTTCCAGTGAGTCTATGGGTGATTAATAAATATATTAATACTGATTTATTCTCTATTTTGTTCCAGTGAGTCTATGGGTGATTATTAAATATATTAATATTGATTGATTCTCTATTTTGTTCCAGTGAGTCTATGGGTGATTATTAAATATATTAATATTGATTTATTCTCTATTTTGTTCCAGTGAGTCTATGGGTGATTATTAAATATATTAATACTGATTGATTCTCTATTTTGTTCCAGTGAGTCTATGGGTGATTATTAAATATATTAATACTGATTTATTCTCTATTTTGTTCCAGTGAGTCTATGGGTGATTATTAAATATATTAATACTGATTGATTCTCTATTTTGTTCCAGTGAGTCTATGGGTGATTATTAAATATATTAATACTGATTTATTCTCTATTTTGTTCCAGTGAGTCTATGGGTGATTATTAAATATATTAATACTGATTGATTCTCTATTTTGTTCCAGTGAGTCTCTGGGTGATTATTAAATATATTAATACTGATTTATTCTCTATTTTGTTCCAGTGAGTCTATGGGTGATTATTAAATATATTAATACTGATTGATTCTCTATTTTGTTCCAGTGAGTCTCTGGGTGATTATTAAATATATTAATATTGATTTATTCTCTATTTTGTTCCAGTGAGTCTATGGGTGATTATTAAATATATTAATACTGATTTATTCTCTATTTTGTTCCAGTGAGTCTCTGGGTGATTATTGAATATATTAATACTGATTGATACTCTATTTTGTTCCAGTGAGTCTATGGGTGATTATTAAATATATTAATACTGATTTATTCTCTATTTTGTTCCAGTGAGTCTATGGGTGATTATTAAATATATTAATACTGATTTATTCTCTATTTTGTTCCAGTGAGTCTATGGGTGATTATTAAATTTATTAATATTGATTTATTCTCTATTTTGTTCCAGTGAGTGTATGGGTGATTATTAAATATATTAATACTGATTGATTCTCTATTTTGTTCCAGTGAGTCTATGGGTGATTATTAAATATATTAATACTGATTTATTCTCTATTTTGTTCCAGTGAGTCTATGGGTGATTATTAAATATATTAATACTGATTGATTCTCTATTTTGTTCCAGTGAGTCTATGGGTGATTATTAAATATATTAATACTGACTTATTCTCTATTTTGTTCCAGTGAGTCTATGGGTGATTATTAAATATATTAATACTGATTTATTCTCTATTTTGTTCCAGTGAGTCTATGGGTGATTATTAAATGTATTAATATTGATTGATTCTCTATTTTGTTCCAGTGAGTCTATGGGTGATTATTAAATATATTAATACTGATTTATTCTCTATTTTGTTCCAGTGAGTCTATGGGTGATTATTAAATATATTAATACTGATTGATTCTCTATTTTGTTCCAGTGAGTCTATGGGTGATTATTAAATATATTAATACTGATTTATTCTCTATTTTGTTCCAGTGAGTCTATGGGTGATTATTAAATGTATTAATATTGATTGATTCTCTATTTTGTTCCAGTGAGTCTATTTGTGATTATTAAATATATTAATACTGATTTATTCTCTATTTTGTTCCAGTGAGTCTATGGGTGATTATTAAATATATTAATACTGATTGATTCTCTATTTTGTTCCAGTGAGTCTATGGGTGATTATTAAATGTATTAATACTGATTGATTCTCTATTTTGTTCCAGTGAGTCTATGGGTGATTATTAAATATATTAATACTGATTTATTCTCTATTTTGTTCCAGTGAGTCTATGGGTGATTATTAAATATATTAATACTGATTGATTCTCTATTTTGTTCCAGTGAGTCTATGGGTGATTATTAAATATATTAATACTGATTTATTCTCTATTTTGTTCCAGTGAGTCTATGGGTGATTATTAAATATATTAATATTGATTGATTCTCTATTTTGTTCCAGTGAGTCTATGGGTGATTATTAAATATATTAATACTGATTGATTCTCTATTTTGTTCCAGTGAGTCTATGGGTGATTATTAAATATATTAATATTGATTGATTCTCTATTTTGTTCCAGTGAGTCTATGGGTGATTATTAAATATATTAATACTGATTTATTCTCTATTTTGTTCCAGTGAGTCTATGGGTGATTATTAAATATATTAATACTGATTGATTCTCTATTTTGTTCCAGTGAGTCTATGGGTGATTATTAAATATATTAATATTGATTGATTCTCTATTTTGTTCCAGTGAGTCTATGGGTGATTATTAAATATATTAATACTGATTGATTCTCTATTTTGTTCCAGTGAGTCTATGGGTGATTATTAAATATATTAATATTGATTGATTCTCTATTTTGTTCCAGTGAGTCTATGGGTGATTATTAAATATATTAATACTGATTTATTCTCTATTTTGTTCCAGTGAGTCTATGGGTGATTATTAAATATATTAATACTGATTGATTCTCTATTTTGTTCCAGTGAGTCTATGGGTGATTATTAAATATATTAATATTGATTGATTCTCTATTTTGTTCCAGTGAGTCTATGGGTGATTATTAAATATATTAATACTGATTTATTCTCTATTTTGTTCCAGTGAGTCTATGGGTGATTATTAAATATATTAATACTGATTGATTCTCTATTTTGTTCCAGTGAGTCTATGGGTGATTATTAAATATATTAATACTGATTTATTCTCTATTTTGTTCCAGTGAGTGTATCTGACCACTCTGTCACGTGATTCCCATTGTGTGTTTCTCCCTGCCCGGCGGTGACCCCCTGGGGATCATTTCCTGGGCTCCGCCGCCCTCCTCTTCCCTTCCCATTATGTCGGCGCCTCCCGCCTGCTGCCCTCACCCCTCCCCCGCCCTCCTCTTCCCTTCCCAATATGTCGGCGCCTCCCGCCTGCTGCCCTCGCCCCTCCCCCGCCCGCTCGTCAGATGCCCGACAGTTTATCACGTGATCTCCATTGTCCCACACACAAACTCTCCCTGAGCAGCGGTGACCCCTCTGGGGATCATTTCCGGGGCTCAGCCGCCCTCCTCTTCCCTTCCCAAGATGGCCGCTGCAGTCCGCCTCCCTGACGCGGAGTCGCTGGACCGGGGGGGTAAACACGGGAAGGACCGACAGTTTGTGAGTTTAATATCAAATAAATCGGTTGGACTTTTACCCGGTGTTGTCAGGCATCTTACTTGCGCTGATCCTCCCACATCCCTCCCCAACCCGTCCGCAGTCCCGGGCCCGCCACCCGCGTCCTTAGGGCGGCCAGGGGAGGCTAGGCGAGGCCGAGGCTTCAAATCGGGCCTGTGGACAAAAAAACCTGCTGAAACCTCAGTATCCACACCGTGTCCCAGAGAATAATAGATCATCATCACAGTTAAATTAACATAGATATTAGCAACCTGTCCAACTATATAAGTATTAAATACATCCTGACATATCTAATTATAAATTAATCTTAATTATCTAGCAGTAATCTTTAAATATTAATTCTATCGAATAGTTCTATTAATTGGAATTAATTATCTAGCACAATCTATTTAAATATTAAAATCAATGCTAATTAAAAATTAGCAATTTAATCACTAATTTGTTTAGCATTCAATTAATATCTTAATTGGAATTAATTATCTAGCACAATCTATAAATATTTAAATCATTGCACCTAATTAGCAATTATTTTAATCACTAATTTGTATAATCAATTAATATCTTAATTGGAATTAATTATCTAGCACAACTATTTAAATATTAAAATCAATGCACCTAATTAGCAATTTAGTCACTAATTTGTTTCGCATTCAATTAATATCAATTCGAATTAATTATCTAGCACAATCTATAAATATTTAAATCATTGCACCTAATTAGCAGTTAATCACTAATTTGTTTAACATTTAATTAATATCTTAATTGGAATTAATTTTCTATCATTCAATTGTATAAATAGCCTAGCATTAATAGAACATACAGCACAAACAGGCCCTTCGGCCCACAAGTTGCGCCAATCAAATCCCTATCTACCAAGGCATAGAACTATCTAACTCCCCATCCCATTAAATCCCATCATCTACTAATTAGAATTAGTAGCTCGAAGTGACAAGAGATCCATCTGTATGGTCCCATCAGACACTCCCAGGACAGGTACAGCACTAGATATAGAGTAAAGCTCCCTAAAAAAAACCCCATATACTCATCCAGCAGTCTTTTAAAATACCCCAGTGAGTTCACCTCTACACCACTGATGGCAGCCGATTCCACTCACTCACCACCCTCTGAGTGAAAAACTTAGCCCGAACATCTCCTCTGTACCTGCTCCCCAGCACCTTAAACCTGTGTCTTCTCGTAGCGACCATTTCAGCCCTGGGAAATAGCCTCCGAGAATCCACCTTATCTATCCCTCTCAACATCTTATAAACCTCTATCAGGTCGTCTCTCCAGGGAGAAGAGTCCTAGCTTCCTCAAAAGGCATGCCTCCCAATCTCGGCAACATCCTTGTAAATCTCCTTTGCACCCTCTCAGTAGCTTCCACATCCTTCCTGTAGTGTATTTAATTATCAATTAACCTTCATTTTCTATCAATAATATTTAAAAATTACAAATTTATTAATGTATCTAATTCTCAATTAATTTAATTATGTTACTAATTTAAATGATTAAATTCAGCATTAATATTGTAATTTTCAATTAATCCTAATCATCTGACTACTGTTTAAATATAATATTAAATATAAATCTCAACCTATCAATCACTAAATAATTTGCATATTATGTCACCTCGGTTATCGATCTACAATATCCCTTATTATCACTTAAAACATCACTAATCTGTTGATGCATCAAATAATCTCATTCTGTCAATTGCATAATTATTCGTCAATAGGTCTGCTTTCATTGTTAGTATATTTATATTATATTAATGTATAATTTTTCAATAGGGGATTTTCACAGTAACTTAGCTGCAGTGTGAATATAAGCCTCGTTGAGACGATGAAATAATATTTCACTCTAACCATCCAAACTGAAGAGTCAGTCCTGAGGGAGTCCCACAGTCTATGACTAAAAGATCTAAGCATTAATTAATCCTAATTAGCTATGATGCACAACTACCTTCAATCATTTATCAGTAAAAGCGCTGATGAATAATGATGCTTATGTATTAATGAATCTCAATAATTGTTTCTAATTATCAGATAATTATTGATCACCTATCAAATTATTATGTGATGTCAGCAAGTTGTTAATTCATAACAGCTATTTAGTGGTTCTATTGTTCAATTAAGCTGATTCCAACATTAACAGTATGGAATTATTACTTAATTACAACTCACGTGTGTTTGATATTTCAAAATCTGCATTTAAATTTCATACTCGTTTACCAGTGAGAATCAACAACATAACTATTTATTTTTAATCTGTTATTAATTTAAGCTGTTATTTTTACTCTGAGCACTCATATAAATTTTTCTTATTACCTGTTAATCTATCATGAATATATCTAGTTAACAATTTAAAATGAATTGTCCAGCACAAGCTATTTAAATCTATCATCAATACATCAAATTAATCTCACTAATCTGTTTAAATATTCAATAAATTAAAAAATATATTTATCAATTGGAACGAATTTTCAGTCACCAGTTTGTTTAAATATTAAATAATCCAGCATTAATATATTTAATAACCCCTCATTTCCATCACTAATCTGTTTAAATATGACATAAATCTATTAATACATTTAAATCTCAATTAACCTTCATTGTCACAAATCTTTTAAATTATTAACAGTAACATATAAACCTTAGTTAATATTTATGACCTATTGATAAGCCGTGAACATTTTAGAATTAGATAACCTCAGCTGTTGCTCATTCAGAAACAGAGTAATAAATTGGTTCTGTGGACTTTTTTATATAGAAACCCTACTGTGCAGAAGGAGGCCATTCGATCCATCGAGTCTGCACTGACCACAATCCCACCCAGGCCCTATCCCCATATCCCTACATATTTTACCCGCTAACCCCTCTAACCTACACATCTCAGGACTCTTAAGGGGCAATTTTTAGCATAGCCAATCAACCTAACCCGCACATCTTTGGACTGTGGGAGGAAACCCACGCAGACACGGGGAGAACATGCAAACTCCACACAGTCAGTGACTCGAGCCAGGAATTGAACCCAGATCCCTGGAGCTGTGAAGCAGCAGTGCTAACCACTGTGCTACTGTGCTGCCCACGTGTCTAATTAATTTTTACATTCATCTTTTACATCTCAATCTTGTTGAATAAATTAGAAGTTGATACCTTATTGCTGAGTTATTTTAGCCCACCATCTTGGCAGCCAGTTGTCCAATAATCGAAATAATTCATTAGAACATCAGATTTGGAATTTATTTTACTATTTGTTGAACAGAGTCAATTACTTATTAATCTCAATGATCCACTGGTTTACTAATAAATAATTAACCACCGTAATACTTTGAATCATTCCGATTTGCTGACTCATGTAAAGCTGCTGTTCAAATGTTAAATCAATTCTCACATCCTGAAGGACAAATGCTCAATGTCAGACACTAGTTTTAAAGAAGAGATCTCATTCAATTAAATTCCAAAACGACTGCAAGATTTATTGTCCCTCGTGCGTGAATAAACCGACAGTTTTATCCTGAATCGCTTTACTCGTCCTCGAGTCCCCAAATCAGAGATTCAAATGGGCCTCATTTGCCCTCTCGGTCAGGGAGCTCAAATTGTTCCTTTTTGCTGAAGATTAGGGAGTGAGATGAGAGTTGGAAGGGGAGCTGAGTAGAACATAGAAGATAGGAAAAGGCGATCTAGCCCTTCAAGCCTGCTCCGCCATTCAATAAGATCATGGCTGATCTGAAGTGGATCAATTCCACTTACCCGCTCTCTCTCCCCTTAATTCTCTTATCGATCAGAAACCTATCTACCCGTGACTTAAATATATTCAGCAAGGTAGCCTTCAACACTTCAATTCCAGAGATTCACCACCCTTTGAGTGAAGAAGTTCCTCCTCGACTCCGATCTAAACTGCCCCTCCACCTTAGCTTGAGGCTGTGTCCTCTAGTCCTGCTGTCTTTTCTAAGTGGGAAGAATCTCTCTACCTCTATCCTATCCATTCCCTTCATTATCTTATACGTCTCTATAAGATCCCCCCTCATCCTTCTAAACAACACTCCCTCCAAGGCCAAAATATCCTCCGGAAGTGCGGCGACCAAAACTGCACACCAGTACTCCAGCTGCGGCCTCACCAGTGCCCTGCACAGTTGCAGCAAGACCTCCCTGCTTTTATATTCTATCCCCCTCGCTATAAAGGCCATTCGCCTTCTTGATCACCTGCTGCAGACTGGGTTTTTGCGATTCATGCACAAGGACGCCCAGGTCCCTCTGCACCGTAGCATGCTGCGGTTTTTCGTCTTTTAAATCATGGCTGATTGTCCAACTCTAATCCTGCTTTTCCCACATAACCTTTGATCCCATTCGCCCCATATCCAGCTGCCTCTTGAATATATTCAATGTTTTGGCATCAACTACTTCCTGAATTCCACTGGCTCACCGGTTGAAGAAATGTCTCCTCATTTCCATCCTAAATGGACTACCCCCAATCCTCAGACCTGGTTCTGGACTCCCCCACCCCCTCACCATCAGGAACATCCTCCCTGCATCTCCCCTGTCTAGTCCTGTTCGAATTTTATAAGTCTCTATGAAATTCGTCTAAACTAGAGCAAAAACAATCCTAACCTCGTCAATCTCTCCTCATACATTCCCGGAATCAGCCTGGAAACCCTTCGCTGCGCTCCCTCGAGAACAAGAACGTCCTTCCTCAGGAAAGGAGACCAGAACTGCGCACGATACTTGTTGAGGTGTGGCCTCCCATATAATTAAACAACACATCCCTGCTCCTGTGCTCAGAACCTCTCGCAATGAAGGCCTTTTACCTTCTCTATCGCCTGCTGTCAGAGGGTCAGTGCTGAGGGAGCGCTGCACTGTCAGAGGGTCAGTGCTGAGGGAGTGCCGCACTGTCAGAGGGTCAGTACTGAGGGAGTGCCGCAGTGTCAGAGGGTCAGTACTGAGGGAGTGCCGCACTGTCAGAGGGTCAGTGCTGAGGGAGCGCTGCACTGTCAGAGGGTCAGTGCTGAGGGAGCGCTGCACTGTCAGAGGGTCAGTGCTGAGGGAGTGCCGCACTGTCAGAGGGTCAGTACTGAGGGAGTGCCGCACTGTCAGAGGGTCAGTGCTGAGGGAGTACCGCACTGTCAGAGGGTCAGTGCTGAGGGAGTGCCGCACTGTCAGAGGGTCAGTACTGAGGGAGTGCCGCACTGTCAGAGGGTCAGTACTGAGGGAGTGCCGCACTGTCAGAGGGTCAGTACTGAGGGAGTGCCGCACTGTCAGAGGGTCAGTACTGAGGGAGTGCCGCACTGTCAGAGGGTCAGTGCTGAGGGAGAGCCGCACTGTCAGAGGGTCAGTGCTGAGGGAGTGCCGCACTATCAGAGGGTCAGTGCTGAGGGAGCGCTGCACTGTCAGAGGGTCAGTGCTGAGGGAGTGCCGCACTGTCAGAGGGTCAGTGCTGAGGGAGTGCCGCACTGTCAGAGGGTCAGTGCTGAGGGAGTGCCGCACTGTCAGAGGGTCAGTACTGAGGGAGTGCTGCACTGTCAGAGGGTCAGTGCTGAGGGAGTGCCGCACTGTCAGAGGGTCAGTGCTGAGGGAGCGCCGCACTGTCAGAGGGTCGGTGCTGAGGGAGTGCCGCACTGTCAGAGGGTCAGTGCTGAGGGAGTGCCGCACTGTCAGAGGGTCAGTGCTGAGGGAGTGCCGCACTGTCAGAGGGTCAGTGCTGAGAGAGTGCCGCACTGTCAGAGGGTCAGTGCTGAGGGAGTGCCGCACTGTCAGAGGTTCAGTGCTGAGGGAGTGCCGCACTGTCAGAGGGTCAGTGCTGAGGGAGTGCCGCACTGTCAGAGGGTCAGTGCTGAGGGAGTGCCGCACTGTCAGAGGGTCAGTGCTGAGGGAGTGCCGCACTGTCAGAGGGTCAGTGCTGAGGGAGTGCCGCACTGTCAGTGTGTCAGTGCTGGGGGAGCGCCGCACTGTCAGAGGGTCGGTGCTGAGGGAGTGCCGCACTGTCAGAGGGTCAGTGCTGAGGGAGCGCCGCACTGTCAGAGGGTCAGTGCTGAGGGAGTGCCGCACTGTCAGAGGGTCGGTGCTGAGGGAGTGCCGCACTGTCAGAGGGTCAGTGCTGAGGGAGTGCCACACTGTCAGAGGTTCAGTGCTGAGGGAGTGCCGCACTGTCAGAGGGTCGGTGCTGAGGGAGCGCCGCACTGTCAGAGGGTCGGTGCTGAGGGAGGAATTGCCCTCCAAACCACACATCATCCTGACTTTGTAATAGATGAGCTATCCCATCAGTGTTGCAAGATCAATATCCTAGAAGCTACACCACTATGGACTGCAGCTACACCACGATGGACTTTCAAATAGGTGGCTCTCCACTACCTTAGGGCAGTTAGGGTTGGGCAACAAATGTTGACCTTGTCAGTGAAGCCCACATCCCGTGAAAACAGTGATCAGATCGGGAATCGGTTTATTTGTAAGCTCTTCTCCAGAATGCCTCTAAGTACTTTCCTCCTTCCACCTGCAGGACTTGGAGGTCCCATTGGCTGATGTGGAGGTTCGAGGTTGGGCACTTCCAATAAGCATGGGCTCTACGGCGCAGCATTGGACAGGAAGCCTCACGGTTTCGCCTTCACAAACAGCTGAATTGTTTCAGTTTCTGTGAATCGGGACACAGCAGATGGTGCGAATGGCCTCTTTCCCTGCTCGCTTAACAAGGTGAGTGAGACTCAACCAACCAGAAGGGTAAACGCTCTTTTCTTCATTGTCCTAACGGCAACAGCCTGACCATCACTGCAATGGCAAAAAAAAATGTTCAGAGTGGTGAGATTACACATCTTATCATGAAAGATTCCCCCTCACAGTGATTTCAGACCATCAATTCTGGGTTCACAGCAAAGCAGCTGTTTATTGCAATTTTGCCAAATTATACAAAGGGCAGGGGAGAAGGAATTATTTCTCATTATAATTATTACTTATTTGTCACAAGTAAAGCTTACATTGACACTGCAGTGAAGTTACTGCGAAATTCCTCTAGTCACCACACTCCAGCGCCTGTTCAGGTCAATGCACCTAACCATTGGGAGGGGTGGGGTTGGGGGGGTGGGGTGGGGGGGGTGGCGGGAATGGAAGGGAGTGGGGATGGTGGATGAAGAAGCAAAGTCCTAGGTATGTACTGCAAAGTGTGCAGATGATTTTGGAAGTGGAGCTGGAAACAGGCACGTCCGATGCCTGTGGCTCTATCCAACCCTTGTTGTATCACAACAGCAACTGACATTAATATAGTGCCTATGAGGAGAGAAAGAGACTCAAACCGAGAGACAGGTTGAAGAAGTGAAGGAAGGCGGCACAGTGGTTAGAACTGCTGCTTCACAGCTCCAGGGACCCGGGTTCGATTCCCGGCTCAGGTCACTGTTTGGAGACTGTACATTCTCCCCGTGTCTGTGTGGGTTTCCTCCGGGTGCTCCGGTTTCCTCCCACAGTCCAAAGATGTGTGGGTTAGGTTAATTGGCCGTCCTAAAAATTGCCCCTTTGTGTCCTGGGATGCGTAGGTTATAGGGATTAATGGCTAACATATGGAGGGATATGGGGATAGGGCGTGGGTGGGATTGCAGTCACTGCAAACTCAATGGGCCAAATGGCCTCTCTCTGCACTGTAGGATTCTATGATTCTATGAAGTATCAGGTGCTAACAAAGAGGGAGAGACGGAGAACAAAAGGGGAGGCCTGTGATTTATTTCAAAGTAAAAAGTCTGACAACACCAGGTTTTAGTCCAACCGATTTATTTGATAATATTCTCACAAGCAAGCAAGCTTTCGAGGGGACTGCCTCTTCGTCAGGTGAATGGAGAGTTCTGGCCTCAGACAGAGCATATAAAGCACAGACAGTTTAGAGATTACTGATTAGAGGCAGTCCCCTCGAAAGCTTGTGAGAATATTATCAAATAAATCGGTTGGACTAAAACCTGGTGTTGTCAGACTTTTTACTGTGTTTACGCCAGTCCAACGCCGGCATACCCACATCATTTATTTCAAAGGCAGTTGGGATTGAATGAGAAAGGGGATGATGGTACAAGACAAGAGGGGATCATATTGTGACAGGCAAATAAACAAAATAAACAAAATTTGGGGGGGCGAATGTCAGGGGTGAGGAATTGGGTTTATGGACAAAAAGGGATTGGTTTAGGTTAGTGGGTCATTGTTTTGTAACTGGTCGACGCAACATCGTGGGCCGAAGGGCCTGTTCTGCGCTGTAATGTTCTATGTTCTATAAAATGTGGGACTAGAGGAGGTGTGAATGGCAGCAGTGGAATCACCCTGACAAATGCCTGAGAAAACGGAGGGAAATGTTCTGATCTGAACTCAGCGCTGATGTTGTACAAATGTCTAATTGAAAGGCGAGGTGGCAAGGTGATTGGCACTGCTGCCTCACAGCGCCAGGGACCCGGGTTCGATTCCAGCCTCGGCTTCCTGTCTGTGTGAAGTTTGCACATTCTCCCCATGTCTGCGTGGGTTTCCTCCAGGTACTCCGGTTTCCTCCCACACTCCAAAGATCTGCAGATTAGGTGGATTGGCCGTGCTAAATTGACCCTTAGTCATTAGGAATTAGTAAGTAGGGCCTAGATGAGATTGTGGTCGGTGCAGGCTTGATGAGCGAATGGCCTCCTGCGATGTAGCGATTCTGTTGATTCGAAGAGAGAGAGGTTGAGAGACAAAGCGATCTCGCAACACAGCCAGCATGATAAGAACATAAGAAATAGGAGCAGGAGTAGGCCATCTGGCCCTTCGAGCCTGCCCCGCCATTCAATAAGATCATGGCTGATCTATCGTGCATCCCGCTCACTTTCACTTTCACAAAATCACTTTCCCGCTCTCTCTCCCTGTCTATCAGAAACCTATCTACCCGTGACTTAAATATATTCAGTGAGATAGCCTCCACCACTTCAACGGGCAGAGAATTCTGGAGATTCACCACCCTTTGAGAGAAGTTGTTCCTCCTCAACTCTGTCCTCCCCCTTATTTTGAGGCTGTGCCCTCTAGTCCTGCTGTCCTTTCTAAGCGGGAAGAATCTCTCTCCCTCTACCCTATCCATCCCCTTCATTATCTTATACATCTCTATAAGATCCCACCTCAGCCTTCTAAACTCCAACGAGTACAGATCCAGTCTACTCAATCTCTCCTCATAGTCCAACCCCCTCATCTCCGGTATCAGCCTGGTAAACCTCCTCTGCACTCCCTCCAAGGCCAAAATATCCTTCCGCAAGTGCGGCGACCAAAACTGCACACAGTACTCCAGCTGCGGCCTCACCAATGCCCTATACAGCTGCAGCAAGACCTCCCTACTTTTATATTCAATCCCCCTCGTTATGAAGGCCAGCATCCCATTCACAGAGCCTGGCGACGCCATCTAGAAAAAAGAAATCAAACCGAAAACTAGACTCAAATATCCAGAGGGATGCAATTAATAAGTAAATGCTAACTGGTTAGAGTACAACTAAAACACTGCGCAGAAGATCCAGTCACAGTCTTAGAGAAAGTGCATGGAGATGGTGTGCTGAAGTTTCAGCTGAAGTGTGAGGGTGTGTATGTCGGGAGGTGTGTGCGTGCATGCACGTACATGCATCTGTGAGGGAGGGACGCAGTGTGAAGAATCCATGAACCATTCCTCACCCCAGTGCAAAATCACATCAACTGCTAACAGATCTCTCTCTCACCCTCTCTCTGTAAGATGTGGGAGCCCCGCAGGATTTGCGAATCGCCCAGGGCAGTCTGCAGCACACTGCCAAGGAATTCATGAACAGCAGACCAGCTGGGAGAAGGGCGATTGTACCCATTTGAAAAATAGCACCGAGCACTGGCTGCATCTGTTCTGTGAGAAGTACGGTGAGCGTGTGACCAAGTCGCTGCTGACGTGAAGGAGTGAGGGACCGGAGAGGATGGGGCTCATTCAGCTCTCACCCATTTCCCCCATCCCTCCTCCCAAAAACCTGTTGCAGGAGGAGGTCCATGGGCTTGATGTTTAGGGGCACAGAGGACAAGAGTGAGCATGTTGTGCTGACCTAATACAAGGCACCAGTTAGCCCTCAGCTGGAACATTGTGTACAGTTCTGGGTGCCACACTACGGGAAGGATATGAGCCCATTGGAGAGAGCGCAGAAGAGGATTACAAGATCAGTTCCAGGGATGAGAAACTTCAGTGGTGAGGATAGATTGGAGTGGTCGGGACTGTTCCCCTTGGGGAGAAGGCGACTGAGAGGAGATTCGATAGAGATGTTCAAAATCATGAGGGGGCTGGACAGAGTAGAGAGGGAGAAACTGTTCCCCCCTCGTAACAGGATCGAGAATGAGAGGGACACAGATTTAAAGCGATTTACAAAAGAAGCGAATGTGACGGGAGATAAGTTGCTTTCACACAGCGAGTGGCTGGGGTCTGGAATGTTCCCCGTGGAAATGTGGTGGAGGTGGGTTTAGTCGAGGCCTTCGAGAGGGAATTAGATGATTATTTGAATGGAAACAAGGTGCAGGGGTACGGGGTGGGGGGAGCACTAATTCAGGATACACATTTGGCAAAGTGATGCTGACAGAACAGGTTAAATGGTCTCCTTCTGCAGCCTAACAGCTCTGATTCAAACTCTCTCCAGCCCGTTACCAGGAACAGGAGGAGGCCATTCAGCCCCTCTCTCCAGCCTGTTACACAGGGACAGGAGGAGGCCATTCGGCCCCTCTCTCTCTCCAGCCTGTTACACAGGGACAGGAGGAGGCCATTCAGCCCCTCTCTCTCTCCAGCCTGTTACACAGGGACAGGAGGAGGCCATTCGGCCCCTCTCTCTCCAGCCTGTTACACAGGAACAGGAGGAGGCCATTCAGCCCCTCTCTCTCTCCAGCCTGTTACACAGGGACAGGAGGAGGCCATTCGGCCCCTCTCTCTCCAGCCTGTTACACAGGAACAGGAGGAGGCCATTCAGCCCCTCTCACCAGCCTGTTACACAGGAACAGGAGGAGGCCATTCAGTCCCTCTCTCTCCAGCCTGTTACACAGGAACAGGAGGAGGCCATTCAGCCCCTCTCTCTCCAGCCTGTTACACAGGAACAGGAGGAGGCCATTCAGCCTCTTCTCCAGCCTGTTACACAGGAACAGGAGGAGGCCATTTGGCCCCTCTCTCTCCAGCCTGTTACACAGGAACAGGAGGAGGCCATTCAGTCCCTCTCTCTCCAGCCTGTTACACAGGAACAGGAGGAGGCCATTCAACCCCTTCTCCAGCCTGTTACACAGGAACAGGAGGAGGCCATTTGGCCCCTCTCTCTCCAGCCTGTTACACAGGAACAGGAGGAGGCCATTCAGTCCCTCTCTCTCCAGCCTGTTACACAGGAACAGGAGGAGGCCATTCGGCCCCTCTCTCTCCAGCCTGTTACACAGGAACAGGAGGAGGCCATTCAGTCCCTCTCTCTCCAGCCTGTTACACAGGAACAGGAGGAGGCCATTCAGCCCCTCTCTCTCCAGCCTGTTACACAGGGACAGGAGGAGGCCATTCAGTCCCTCTCTCTCCAGCCCGTTACACAGGAACAGGAGAAGGCCATTCGGCCCCTCTCTCTCCAGCCTGTTACACAGGAACAGGAGGAGGCCATTCGGCACCTCTCTCTCTCCAGCCTGTTACACAGGAACAGGAGGAGGCCATTCAGCCCCTCTCTCTCTCCAGCCTGTTACACAGGAACAGGAGGAGGCCATTCGGTCCCTCTCTCTCCAGCCTGTCACACAGGAACAGGAGGAGGCCATTCAGTCCCTCTCTCTCCAGCCTGTTACACAGGGACAGGAGGAGGCCATTCAGTCCCTCTCTCTCTCTCTCGAGCCTGTTACACAGGAACAGGAGGAGGCCATTCAGCCCCTTCTCCAGCCTGTTACACAGGAACAGGAGGAGGCCATTCAGCCCCTCTCTCTCCAGCCTGTTACACAGGAACAGGAGGAGGCCATTCAGTCCCTCTCTCTCCAGCCCGTTACACAGGAACAGGAGGAGGCCATTCAGTCCCTCTCTCTCTCTCGAGCCTGTTACACAGGAACAGGAGGAGGCCAGTCAGCCCCTTCTCCAGCCTGTTACACAGGAACAGGAGGAGGCCATTCAGCCCCTCTCTCTCCAGCCTGTTACACAGGAACAGGAGGAGGCCATTCAGTCCCTCTCTCTCCAGCCTGTTACACGGGAACAGGAGGAGGCCATTCAGTCCCTCTCTCTCTCTCTCGAGCCTGTTACACAGGAACAGGAGGAGGCCATTCAGCCCCTTCTCCAGCCTGTTACACAGGAACAGGAGGAGGCCATTCAGCCCCTCTCTCTCCAGCCTGTTACACAGGAACAGGAGGAGGCCATTCAGTCCCTCTCTCTCCAGCCCGTTACACAGGAACAGGAGGAGGCCATTCAGTCCCTCTCTCTCTCGAGCCTGTTACACAGGAACAGGAGGAGGCCATTCAGCCCCTTCTCCAGCCTGTTACACAGGAACAGGAGGAGGCCATTCAGCCCCTCTCTCTCCAGCCTGTTACACAGGAACAGGAGGAGGCCATTCAGTCCCTCTCTCTCCAGCCTGTTACACGGGAACAGGAGGACAACAGTTTGAGCTGGACAACAGTTTGGGGGGGAATGGGGTGTACCAAATTTGGGCAGGGGGAATGGGGTGTACCACATTTGGGCGGGGGGAATGGAATGTACCACATTGAGGGGGGGGGGCAATAGGTTGTACCACATTTTGAGGGGGGGGAAATGGGTTGTACCACATTTGTGTGTGGGGAGGGAATAGGACATATCACATTGGGGGGGGGAAAATGTAGGGATGGGACGTACCACATTTGGGTGGGGGGAGGGAATGGGGTGTACCATATTTGGGAGAGGAGTGGACGTTGGGTGTGAGGAGTCCCAGGGATGATCGAGGATACAAAGCATTGCTGTCTCAGCTGGCATTCCTGATCCTTTCCACTTTCGCTTCCCACCCCCTGCGCCCGATGCAGAATGTCCCTCGCGGATCTGTGATCCTGGCTGGCTTCTCTACTCTCGAAGCTGCTTTCTGTTCACCAACACCAGGCTGGGCTGGAAACAGAGCAAGGAGCTATGCACCAGCAAGCAAGCTCACCTGGCCATTGCAAACCATGACCAGATCCATGTATGTAACTCCAGTCGGTATGTCCGAACAAATATATAGCTCAGATGCTGAGAAAGTGGGATAATTATTCATTTTAACCATGTACATATCTATAACCGTCTATCTATAAGATAGAGCTAACGGATTTTTGTTTACAAAATAGATATTCCCTGCATTTTTTTTAAGAGAAGGAATGGAGGTGGGTTTAGGTATACAAGGTCATGTGAGAATGTGTTTAATGGGAGGAGCAGAGAGAGAAAAACAGCTTCCTGTTCAGTTTTCGGCAATGTTTTGTTCCAAAACAGACGTCTACAAGCTGCTCTAAAAATCAAAACCTTCCTGGAAGCTCCGTGGCTGTGAACACAACAAGTATGACTCTGTTTGCTAACTGTATTTAATGTATTTGAGTATGTGAGATAAATGTTGCTTATTTGGAACTGTAGTAGTGATAAGTTAGAAATTAAAATTGTTTCCTGTTGCTCGAGTCAGGAGTCCAAAACAGTGTGTAGCACATCTTTATCTTGTGCCTACCCTGCCCCTGCCCTCATCGCCTCTCTGAGCTTTGGATTCTGAAATCCTAACACAATTTATAACAAGCTTAACTTGAGGCAACTTGGTCACGTGATCATTCGCTGGCGTCCAGCTTTTATTTTGTTGAAAGCAGCCTGAAGATTCTAATTCGTGAAGGCACCATCTATGGAAACTGTTGGGTTTCTCTTAAAGACACATGGACGATTGCGGTCTTTCTCTGGCCCCCAAGTTTTAGCCTATGGCATAAATAGTTCCCTCACCGGCCCTCCCCTGAAAGAAAACCTTGACTTCCCCCCTCCCTCTCCATCTTTACAAGCGACTGCCCCATTTCCAGCCGTCTTTCCTCGTCACCCTCCAGGAATGAGTTGCCCCCCCCCCCCGCTCCCCGTCATTCTCCCCCTCTGACCCCCATGTGACCTTTACCCCCTTGCCCGCTCACGATTCCATTCTGCTTTGACAGAACTTCCTGTCTGAAAATGCGAAGGATAAAACCTGTTGGATAGGAATTGGTAGTTGAAGGCAACTGGGGTTGGGTGGACGGGACGGGGACGTGAGTAGCAGCGTGTGTCAAGGGTCAGGGTGACAGCACCCGAACCCCCAGGACGGGGGGAGATGGGACTGACTGAGCGGTCACTGGAGGAGGAGGTGAGCTGAGGGTCTGAGGCTAGACTGCAGGGTGAGGGAGGCGCAAGCTCAGGAAGGTCAGAGGGTGTGCGGGGTGGGGGGAGATTGTGGCAGACGGAATGAGATGGAGGGAGGCTGGAGTCAGTGGGTGAGGGGCCCAGTCGGGGCAGTGGGGGGAACTGTGGAGTGATACGGCAGCGACACTGGTACGACGAGGGCTGTGACGCCAAGTTCCCGGCCATCTGCCAGAAGAACGCCATTCGTCTCCACCTGATCTTCCAGCGGATGATGCAGCTGCGCTGAGGGAGCGTCGGGATGGAGTCCATTCACCCGCTCCCCCTGCTGTTCTTCATCTCTGCGTATGGGGGGAGGTGAAGGGACACTTTCTGCATCCGTTGTTACGTTAACATAGAACATTACAGCACAAACAGGCCCTTCGGCCCTCGAGTTGCGCCGATCATATCAACCCCACCAATCTATAGACCTATCTATAACCCCCAATCCCATTAAACCCCATATACTCATCCAGAAGTCTTTTAAAAGACCCCAGCGAGTTCGCCTCCACCACCGACGACGGCAGCCGATTCCATTCACTCACCACCCTCTGAGTGAAAAACTTACCCCTAACATCACCTCTGTACTTCCCTCCCCGCACCTTAAATCTGTGTCCTCTCGTAGCGACCATTTCAACCCGGGGAAATAGCCTGTGAGAGTCCACCCTATCTATTCCTCTCAACATTTTATAAACTTCTATCAGGTTGCCTCTGAACCTTCGTCTCTCCAGGGAAAAGAGTCCCAGCTCCCTCAACCTATCTTCATAAGGCATGCCTCCCAGTCCAGGCAACATCCTTGTAAATCTCCTCTGCACCCTTTCAATAGCTTCTACATCTTTCCTATAGTTCATTGTGTTCTGTTTGTTTCTGGAGAGGGCAGTGAGGAAGGAGGTGATGATCGCGGGAGGTGTTACCCAAATGCAGAGACAAAGTCCGGTCAGCACAGGGCACCCCTGGGTGATTCTCCGGGATGGATCTGCATTCCCGATTATACCCGTCCTGGGAATTGTAACCCGGGAACTTCCAGGCTGGTGAGAGTTTTTCCTTAGCCAGAGAGAGCGGGCTCCATCTCTCAGCTCCCCTCGCCCTCAGCCCAGTGTCCCAGCCGTCCCCCCGATTATAACCCGGGAGGGGACCCTGGAACAGGCCACTTGGCAAATGGACAGCCCCTCTGGGGGCGGGGGGCGGGCGATGTGACATCCTTAAACGAAAGTTATGCATTGAGATCAAAATACTTTTTGTCCATTTATACATACTCAATAACCGTGAGTAACCAAGAGCTATTTCCGTGATCCGGCGCAATTGAAATGTTAAGAAATGTTAGCACTGTCGGAGGGTCGGCACCGAGGGAGTGCCGCGCTGTTGGAGGGTCATCCTTAGTTGCCCGAGGGCAGTTGAAAGTCAGCCACATCGCTGTGGTTCTGGAGTCACGTGGAAAAGTTCATTTATTCATCACAAGTAGGCTTACATTACCATTGCAATGAAGTTACTGGGAAAATCCCCTAGTCGCCACACTCCGGATTACACTGAGGGAGAATTTAGCACCCTAACCAGCACGTCTTTCGGAGTGTGGGAGGAAACCCACGCAGACATGGGGAGAATGTGCAGTCTCCGCACAGATAGTGACCCGAGCTGGGAATCGAACCCGGGTCCCTGGCGCTGTGAGGCAAGAACTAAGCACTGTGCTGCCCCGTGTATGTGATTAATGACTGGTTTTGACAGTATTCTGTCAGAGCACGGAATTAGAAATCATAGAATTATCATCGAAACCCTACAGTGTAGAAAGAGGCCATTCGGCCCACGGAGTCTGCACCGACCGCAGTCCCAGCCAGGCCTTACCCCCATATCCCTACATATCTGCACATCTCAGGATGCTAAGGGGCAATTTTAGCACAGCCTATCAACCTAACCCACACATCTTTGGACCCATGCATCCCCGGACACTAAGGGGCAATTTAGCACGGCCAATTAACCTAACCCACACATCTTTGGACTGTGGGAGGAAACCGGAGCACCCGGAGGAAACCCACGCAGACACAGGGAGAACGTGCAGACTCCACACGGACTGTTACCCAAGCTGGGAATCGAACCCGGGACCCTGGAGCTGTGAAGCAGCAGTGCCAACCCACTGTGCTACCGTGCTGCCCAATTGAGACACCGAGGTTTTGTTAGAAGGTGGCTTACTTGGCCAACCTCTCACCAGTCCTATTCGCTCCACTACCGCTGCCTCTGTGACACCCAACCATCATTGAAATATCAATGGCCCCTGATCATTCCCCCATGAGACGAGATATCGGGAGCTAAACTCTGAATTGTTGGAGTCTTCCCCTCGCGTGAGAAACTAAAGAAATTTTTTTATTGGCATTTATTGCCCATCCCTAGTTGCCCGAGGGCAATTGAGAGTCAACAACATTGCTGTGGCTCTGGAGTCACATGTAGGCCAGACCGGGGTAAGGACGGCAGATTTCCTTCCCTAAAGGGAACCAGATGGGTTTTTCCAACAATGGTTTCATCAGGAGATTCTTAATTCCAGATTTTTTTTTATTGAATTCAAATTCCACCATCTGCCGTGTTGGGATTCGAACCCGGGTCCCCCGGAACTTTGGCAGAGTTTCTCGATTAATAGTGCAGCGATAACACCACAAGCCCATTGTGTCCCCCTTGTAAAAGATTCCTGCATTTGAGCCCTGCATGGACAACCCCCCATATGTTTCTTGAAGATACTCATCAGTAGTGGGCTCAATAAAGGGGAAATAATATTCACGTCACACAAAATGCCAGGCAAACCGCCAATAAGAGACATTCTAATCATCACCCCTTGACATTCAGTGGTGTAACCATTGCTTAATTCCCCCACTGTCAACATCCTGAGGGTTACCATTCACCAGAAACTTGTCTGGACCCACCATATAAACACAAATGCTACCAGAACAGATCAGAAACTAGGAATCCTGCAGAGAGTAACTCACCTCCTGACTCCCCGCAATGCCTGTCCCCCATCTACAAGGACCCAAGTCAGGATGGAATATTCCCCACTTGACTGGATGGGTAAAACAACATTCAAGAAGCAACACTATCCAGGATAAAGCAGCCCCGCTTGATTGGCCCCCCATCCACAAACATTCACTCCCTCCACCACCGACACTCAGTAGCAGCAGTGTGTACCATCGACAAGATGTCCTTAGACAGCACCTTCCAAACCCACAACCACTTCCATCTAGAAGGACAAGGGCAGCAGATACATGGGGAACACCACCCTCTGCAAGTTCCCCCTCCGAGCCACTCACTTGGAAATATATCGGCCGTTCCTTCGCAGTCGCTGGCTCAAAATCCTGGAATTCCCTCCCTAGCGGGATTGTGGGCCAACCCACAGCACGTGGGCTGTGGCAATTCAAGATGGCGGCTCACCGCCACCTTCTCAAGGGGCAACTAGGGATGGGCAATAAATGCTGGTCCCAGCCAGTGACACCCATGTGACTTAATTTGATTTGATTTATTATTGTCACGTGTACTGGGATACAGTGAAAAGTATTGTTTGATTTATTATTGTCACGTGTACTGGGATACAGTGAAAAGTATTGTTCGATTTATTATGTGCTATTTACCGTGCTGGGCGGCACGGTAGCACAGTGGTTAGCACTGCTGCTTCACAGCTCCAGGGTCCTGGGTTCGATTCCCGGCTCGGGTCACTGCCTGTGTGGAGTTTGCACATTCTCCTCGTGTCTGCGTGGGTTTTCTCCGGGTGCTCCGGTTTCCTCCCACAGTCCAAAGATGTGCAGGTTAGGTTCATTGGCTATGCTAAAATTGCCCCTTAGTGTCCTGGGATGTGTAGGTTAGAGGGATTATCAGGTAAATGTGTAGGGATATGGGGATAGGGTCTGGGTGGGATTGTGTTCGGTGCAGACTCGATGGGCCGAAGGGCCTGTTTCTGCACTGTAGGGTTCTATGTTCTATTATTGTCACGTGTACTGGGATACAGTGAAAAGTATTGTTTGATTTATTATTGTCACGTGTACTGGGATACAGTGAAAAGTATTGTTTGATTTATTATTGTCACGTGTATTGGGATACAGTGAAAAGTATTGTTTGATTTATTATTGTCACGTGTATTGGGATACAGTGAAAAGTATTGTTTGATTTATTATTGTCACGTGTACTGGGATACAGTGAAAAGTATTGTTTGATTTATTATTGTCACATGTACTGGGATACAGTGAAAAGTAATAATAATGCCGGAATAATGTGGAAGGGAGTTATATGATAAAAGGTAGAACTATCCGGAGTATAGATACGCAGAGAGACCTGGGGGTGCAGGTACACAAGTCCCTGAAGGTGTCGGTGCAGGTGCAGAATGTGATGAGGAAAGCGTATGGCATGTTAGCCTTCATAGGAAGGGGTATAGAATATAAGAGTAGGAGTCTGATGTTGCAGTTGTATAGAACGTTGGTTAGGCCTCACCTAGAGTACTGCGTCCAGTTCTGGTCGCCGTACTACCGGAAGGATGTAGAGATCCTGGAGAGAGTGCAGAGGAGATTTACCAGGATGTTGCCTGGTATGGAAGGGCTGTCTTACGAGGGAAGATTGAACGCACTTGGGCTGTTTTCCCTTGAGAGACGTCGGCTGAGGGGGGATCTAATAGAGGTTTATAAGATTATGAAGGGGACAGATAGAGTAGATGGTGATAAGCTTTTTCCGCTATTAGAAATGGATAGAACGAGGGGTCACGGGCTTAGGGTGAGGGGGGCTAGATATAAGACTAATATTAGAGGGCAGTTTTTCACACAAAGGGTAGTGGGGATGTGGAATGCACTGCCGAGTAAGGTGGTGGAAGCAGGCACGCTAGGGTTGTTCAAGAGTCACTTGGACAGCCACATGAGCGGTCTACATATAGGGGGATATAGCAGGCCTTACTAAGCATTGTAGGCTTGGGTTCAGTTTTAGCCTCAGGGATATAGAGTCTTTTAATAATGAAAATTTTTACCCACAGGCACTTAAGTCCAGCAAGGGGCATGCGGGCGGCAGGTTGTGGTGGGCTGCTCTTGGATATTGCTTCGGGAGTTGCCTATTGCTTCATGTCATTGGTGTGTGTAAACTGGACCACCTCGAGGGCATCATGACAGCTCAGAGACTATCTCTGTTGCTGTGCGGACACATGGATTTGGGCCTGTGTCCGTGGGAGTTTGCGCGTTCTCCCCGTGGTTGCGTGGGTTTCCTCCGGGTGCTCCGGTTTCCTCCCACGTCCCAAAAATGTGCTTTTAGGCTGATTGATTGGGTAACAAATTGTCCCTATATTGGACCTCCCTGATCCTCACACATTAGGCATAGACTAGAGTCATGAATAGGTCACTGACCATGGGACGGCGGCGCGGGCTCGTTGGGCCGAAGGGCCTGTTTCCCGTGCTGTGTTGTTCTTTGTTCTTTGAGATTGGTTTGGGTGATGGATTGGGCTACATTCATGATCTTTTGTAGTTCCTTGTGGTCTTGGGCAGAGCAGGAGCCCATACCAAGCTGGGATACACCCAGAAAGAATGCTTTCTTGGGATTGGAGAGCACTTTGTCTGTACCCACAGATCAAGGATATCAAATCTGTCCAAAACAGGACAGGAACCAAGGCAAAAATATCCTTACCACTCACTCCCACACCCTCACTTTCTCTCACACACTGCCTCTCCCTCTTGCACTCACACTTTCTCTCTCTCACATTTTTTCTGTTTTTCTCCCTCTCACACTTTCTTTTGCACTCATACTTTCTCTCTCTCACATTTTTTCTGTTTTTCTCCCTCTCACACTCTCTTTTGCACTCACACTTCCTCTCTCTCGCACTTTGTTACACTTTCTCACACTTTCTCTCGCACTTTGTCTCACGTACATTTTATCTCTCTGCTTTGTGCACTTTATCTCTCTCACACTTTATCTCTCTCACACTTTATCTCTCACACTTTATCGCACTCTCTTGAACTTTATCACTTTCTCTCACGCTCTCTCTCTCGCATTCTTTTGCACTTTCTCGTGCTTTCTCTATCTCTCTCTCTCTCACTTCATCACTCTCACACTCTCTCTTTTGCAAGTTCTCTCTCTCACTATCTCTCTTGTTCTTTATCTCTCTCTCTCGCACTATCTCTCTCACACCTTATCTGTCTCTGAATCATATTTCCTTTCTCTCTTGCAGTTTTTCTTTTGCACTTTCTCTCTCACTTTCTTTTAATTTCCCAAGGCAGACAGGATCTGATATGACTAATGCAGTCATGGTACAAAGTACAGCATCAGCTGAGAGCTGAAACAGAGTTCAAGGCTGATGGAGGTGTTACATTAAGCCTCTGATAACTGGGGGAACTCTGATACATAAACAGACCTTGTGTCTATAGTCCCCAGGGGTCGGTGCTGGGGCCTCAGCTATTTACCATTTATATAGATGATCTGGAGGAGGGAACCGAGTGCAGGGTGTCGAAATTTGCTGATGACACCAAGATTGGGGGAAAGGCAAATTGTGCGGAGGGTGTGGAGAGTCTGCAGAAGGATCTAGATAGGCTGGGCGAATGGGCCAGGAAATGGCAAATGGAATTTAATGTTGGCAAGTGTGAGGTGGTCCACTTTGGTAGGAGGAATGGTAGGAAGGACTATTACTTACGGGGCGAAAAACTGCAGCAGGCGACGGTGCAGAGGGACCTCGGGGTCCTTGTGCATGAGTCGCAAAAACCCAGCTTGCAGGTGCAGCAGGTGGTCAGGAAGGCGAATGGGATGCTGGCCTTCATAGCGAAGGGGATTGAATATAAAAGTAGGGAGGTCTTGCTGCAGCTGTATAGGGCATTGGTGAGGCCGCAGCTGGAGTACTTTGTGCAGTTTTGGGCGCTGCACCTGCGCAAGGATGTTTTGGCCCTGGAGGGAGTGCAGAGGAGGTTTACTCGGCTGATACCGGAGTTGAGGGGATTGAGCTATGAGGAGAGGCTGAATAAACTAGGCTTGTACTTGTTAGAGTTTAGAAGAATGAGGGGAGATCTCATTGAGACGTATAAGATGATGAATGGGATGGATAGGATAGAGGTGGAGAGACTGTTCCCGCTCAAAAAAGACAGTAGGACTAGGGGGCACAGCCTCAAGATAAAGGGGGGGCGGTTTAGAACAGAGTTGAGGAGGAACTTCTTCACTCAAAGGGTGGTGAATCTCTGGAATTCTCTGCCCGTTGAAGTGGTGGAGGCTGCCTCGCTAAATATTTTTAAGAAACGGGTTGATGGGTTTTTGATAAGAGAAGGGATTAAGGGTTATGGGGAGAGGGCGGGAAGGTGGAGCTGAGTCACGACAGATCAGCCATGATCTTATTGAATGGCGGGGCAGGCTCGAAGGGCCAGATGGCCTACTCCTGCTCCTATTTCTTATGTTCCTTATGTTCTTCTTATGCTCAGTGTAAGTAAGTGTGGACAAGACTGAAATATGTTATATATATATATGTATGCATTCTTATACATGTATATATATGCACGTTGTATATTTGTATATGCACTTATACTTAGGGAGGCAGGGTAACACAGTGGTTAGCACTGCTGCCTCACAGCGCCAGAGTCCTGGGTTTGATTCCCAGCTCGGGTTGACTGCCTGTGCGGAGTTTGCACATTCTCCCCATTTCTATGTGGGTTTCCTCCAGCTGCAGGTTAGGCGGATTGGTCATGCTAAATTGTCCCTTAGTGTCCAAAGATGTGCAAGTTAGGTGGATTGGCCGTGCTAAATTGACCCTTGGTGTCCAATGATGTGTAGGTTAGGTGAATTGGCCATGCTAAATTGACCCTTAGTGTCCAATGATGTGTAGGTTAGGTGGATTGGCCATGCTAAATTGCACCTTAGTGTCCAAAGATGTGTGGGTTAGGTGGATTGGCCATGCTAAATTGTCCCTTAGTGTCCAAAGATGTGCAGGTTAGGTGGATTGGCCATGCCAAATTGCCCCTTAGTGTCCAAAGATGTGTAGGTTAGGCGGATTGGCCATGCTAAATTGCCCCTTAGTGTCCAAAGATGTGTGGGTTAGGTGGATTGGCCATGCTAAATTGTCCCTTCGTGTCCAAAGATGTGTAGGTTAGGTGGATTGGCCATGCTAAATTGTCCCTTAGTGTCCAAAGATGTGTGGGTTAGGTGGATTGGCCACGCTAAATTGTCCCTTCGTGTCCAAAGATGTGCAGGTTAGGTGGATTGGCCATGCTAAATTGACCCTTAGTGTCCAATGATGTGTAGGTTAGGTGGATTGGCCATGCTAAATTGCCCCTTAGTGTCCAAAGATGTGTAGGTTAGGTGGATTGGCCATGCTAAATTGCCCCTTAGTGTCCAAAGATGTGTAGGTTAGGTGGATTGGCCATGCTAAATTGCCCCTTAGTGTCCAAAGATGTGTAGGTTAGGTGGATTGGCCATGCTAAATTGCCCCTTAGTGCCCAAAGATGTGCGGGTTAGGTGGATTGGCCATGCCAAATTGTCCCTTAGTGTCCAAAGATGTGCAGGTTAGGTGGATTGGCCATGCTAAATTGCCCCTTAGTGTCCAAAGATGTGTAGGTTAGGTTGATTGGCCATGCTAAATTGTCCCTTAGTGTCCAAAGATGTGCAGGTTAGGTGGATTGGCCATGCTAAATTGCCTCTTAGTGTCCAAAGATGTGCAGGTTAGGGAGTTGGCCATGTTAAATTGCCCCTTAATTTGATTTGATTTGATTTGATTTATTATTGTCACATTTATTGGGATACAGTGAAAAGTATCATTTCCTGCGCGCTACACGACAAAACATACCATTCAGAGAGAAGGAAACGAGAGTGCAGAATGTAGTGTTACAGTCATAGCTAGGGTGTCGAGAAAGATCAACTTAATGCGAGGTGGGTCCATTCAAAAGTCTGATGGCAGTAGGGCAGAAGCTGTTGTTGGTACATGACCTCAGATTTTTGTATCTTTTTCCCGACGGAAGAAGGTGGAAGAGAGGATGTCCGGGGTGGGTCCTTAGTGTCCAAAGATATGTAAGTGAGTGGATTAGCCAATGCCCCGAGAGATGTGTGGGTTAGGGAGTTTGGGCATGGTAAATATGTGGGGTTGGGATGAGGAGCGAGGGCCTGGGTGTGGCACACTCCTCTGATTGTTGGGGCTAATGGGATGGAGGGATATGGAGTGGGGGGGAAGGCGGATCAGGATATTGAATTTGATGACCAACTGTAATCGAAATGAATGGCGGGGTAGGCTCGAAGGGCCAAATAGCCTCCTGCTGCTTCTAGTTTCTATATCATATATCTGCTTATATGTATCTATATCGTCTGTGTAATATATATACGTATTTGTACTTATATAAAATATTCTGTGCACATATATCTGATAAAACATATATGTGTTTGGATACACATGGTAGCCCAGTGCTATTATCACCAGACTGTTAATCCAGAAACCCAGCGAATGTTCTGGGGGACCTGGGTTCGAATCCTGCCACAGCAGATGGTGGAATTTGAATTCAGTAAAAAAAATCTGGGATTAAGAATCTCCCGATGAAACCATTGTCAGTAAAAACCCTTCTGGTTCCCTTTAGGGAAGGAAATCTGCTGTTCTTACCCCGGTCTGGCCTACTCCAGAGCTATAGCAATGTGCTTGACTCCCAACCGCCCTCCAAGGGCAATAAATGCTGGTCTAGCCAGTGACACCCATGTCCCATGAATACATTTTTCAAAAAATGTGCATTTGTGAGTTTAAAGCTTTATAGTCTATTCCTTCATGTCACAAGTCGGCTTACATTAACCCTGCAATGAAGTCACAGTAAAAATCCCCTCGTCGCCACACTCCTGTCCGGGTTACACTGAGGGAGATTTTAGCACGTCTTTTGGACTGTGGGAGGAAATCAGAGCACCTGGAGGAAACCCACGCAGACACGGGGAGAATGTGTCTCACGGACAGTGACCCGAGGCTGGGAATCAAACCAGGCTCCCTGGCACTGAGAGGCAGCAGTGCTAACCGCTGTGCCATGGTGTGTGTGTGTGTGTGCGTACAGGTACATCAATTATATGTAATGTGCGTATATATGCACCGATATAAATGAATGACAAGCCAGAGGGAGGCAGTGGTGTTGTCACTGAGCTAGTAATCCAGAACCCGAGGGTAATAATCTCAGCATCCAGGTTCAAATCAGACCACAGATTCTAACAGACGGTAACATTTTAATTGAATTAAAACCCAGAATTAAAAGTCAAATGATGGCACGGTTGAGGAAAATGAAACACATCTGCAGCTTTATATAACCTTGCTTAGGGCGCATTTGGAGTATTGGGTGCCAGAAGGACGTGGAAGCTTTGGAGGGAGGGCAGAGAAGGTTCCCCAGAATGGTGCCTGGTCTCGAGGGTGGGAAGGAAAAACGAGGAGAGAAACTGGGACGGTTTTTCCCTGGAAAGACGGAAGCTGAGAGCTCTACGAAACGACGCGAGGCACAAAAAAGGTTTATAGTCCAAAGCTTTATCGCCCGCTTCAAGGCGCGAGAGAGAGGAAAAGTTGGAGGGAGATGTGTGTCGGGAAGTCCTGGTCTGCTCGAGCGAGACCACAAGAACCTTCCCATCATATCCCAAGTCCTCCACTCGATGAAAGCCAAATACCTTCCTCACCACCCATTGTCCCTGAGACGCTGCTTTTTCCGAGATTAATACACAAAGTGGCGTGTCGGGGGATTGGCAGGACACCAGTAAATTAGCCACAATCAACGAACAGGAGAATGGACATAAAATCTCTCAGAAAAGATCGACAAAAAAAACAGGAGAGTTTAAATCCTTCCAAACCACTTCCGTGGGGGCGGCGCAGCGGGTTAGCGCTCCTGCTTCACAGCTCCAGGGACCCGGGTTCGATTCCCGGCCTCGGCTCACTGTCTGTGTGGGACTCCGCACATTCTCCCCGTGTCTGCGTGGGTTTCTTCCGGGGGCTCCTCTTTCCTCCCGCAGTCCGAAAGATGTGTGGGTTAGGTTGATTTTCCACGCTAAGAATTGCCCCTTAGTGAGCTGCGTAGGTTAGAGGGGGTTAGTGGGTAGATATGTCGGGATATTGGGGGTAGGGCCTGGGTGGGATTGTGGTCGGTGCAGACTCGATGGGTCGAATGGCCTCTTTCTGCACTGTAAGGTTTCTATGATCTCGAAGGGCAGCAGATACATGGGGAACACCACCCCCGACAAGATCCCCTTCCCAGCCCCTCACTTGGAAATATATCGGCCGTTCCTTCACCGTCGCTGGGTCAAAATCCGGGAACTCCCTCCCTAACAACACGTGGACTGCAGCGATTCAAGATAGTGGCTCACCACCAACGTCTCGCTCGGGGCAATTAATGCTGGCCCAGACTCCACCCCCAACATTTAAACTCCACCCCCAATCTCTAAACCCCACCCCCAATCTCTAAACCCCACCCCCAATCTCTAAACCCCACCCCAAATCTCTAAACTCCGCCCCCAAACTCTAAACTCTGCCCCCAAACTCTAAACTCCACCCCAATCTCTAAACTCCGCCCCCAATCTCTAAACTCCACCCTAAACTCTAAACAACACAAGTCCCTGAAGGTGTCGGTGCAGGTGCAGAATGTGATGAGGAAAGCGTTTGGCATGTTAGCCTTCATAGGAAGGGGTATAGAATATAAGAGTAGGAGTCTGATGTTGCAGTTGTATAGAACGTTGGTTAGGCCTCACCTGGAGTACTGCGTCCAGTTCTGGTCGCCGTACTACCGGAAGGATGTAGAGATCCTGGAGAGAGTGCAGAGGAGATTTACCAGGATGTTGCCTGGTATGGAAGGGCTGTCTTACGAGGAAAGATTGAACGCACTTGGGCTGTTTTCCCTTGAGAGACGTCGGCTGAGGGGGGATCTAATAGAGGTTTATAAGATTATGAAGGGGACAGATAGAGTAGATGGTGATAAGCTTTTTCCGCTATTAGAAATGGATAGAACGAGGGGTCACGGGCTTAGGGTGAGGGGGGCTAGATATAAGACTAATATTAGAGGGCAGTTTTTCACACAAAGGGTAGTGGGGATGTGGAATGCACTGCCGAGTAAGGTGGTGGAAGCAGGCACGCTAGGGTTGTTCAAGAGTCACTTGGACAGCCACATGAGCGGTCTACATATAGGGGGAAATAGCAGGCCTTACTAAGCATTGTAGGCTTGGGGTCAGTTTTAGCCTCAGGGATATAGAGTCTTTTAATAATGAATTTTTATCCACAGGCATTTAAGTCCAGCAAGGGGCATGCGGGCGGCAGGTTGTGGTGGGCTGCTCTTGGATATTGCTTCGGGAGTTGCCTATTGCTTCATGTCATTGGTGTGCGTAAACTGGACCATCTCGAGGGCATCATGACAGCTCAGAGACTATCTCTGTTGCTGTGCGGACACATGGATTTGGGCCTGTGTCCGTGGGAGTTTGCGCGTTCTCCCCGTGGTTGCGTGGGTTTTCTCCGGGTGCTCCGGTTTCCTCCCACATCCCAAAAATGTGCTTTTAGGCTGATTGATTGGGTAACAAATTGTCCCTATATTGGACCTCCCTGATCCTCGCACATTAGGCATAGACTAAAATCATGAATAGGTCACTGAGACAATGGGACGGCGGCGCGGGCTCGTTGGGCCGAAGGGCCTGTTTCCCGTGCTGTGTTGTTCTTTGTTCTTTGTTCCACCCCCAATCTCTAAACTCCACCCCCAATCTCTAAACTCCGCCCCCAATCTCTAAACTCCACCCCCAATCTCTAAACTCCACCCCCAAACTTTAAACTCCACCCCAATCTCTAAACTCCACCCCCAATCTCTAAACTCCACCCCCAATCTCTAAACTCCACCCCCAGTCTCTAAACTCCACCCCCAATATCCAAACTCCACCCCCAATGTCCAAACTCCACCCCCAATGTCCAAACTCCACCCCCAATGTCCAAACTCCACCCCCAATGTCCAAACTCCACCCCCAATGTCCAAACTCCACCCCCAATGTCCAAACTCCACCCCATTGTCCAAACTCCACCCCAATGTCCAAACTCCACCCCCAATGTCCAAACCCTGCCCCTAATGTCCAAACTCCACCCCCAATGTCCAAACTCCACCCCAATGTCCAAACCCTGCCCCTAATGTCCAAACTCCACCCCCAATGTCCAAACTCCACCACAATGTCCAAACTCCACCCCAATGTCCAAACTGCACCCCAATGTCCAAACCCTGTCCCCAATGTCCAAACTCCACCCCAATGTCCAAACTGCACCCCAATGTCCAAACCCTGTCCCCAATGTCCAAACTCCACCCCCATGTCCAAACTCCACCCCCAATGTCCAAACTCCACCCCAATGTCCAAACCCTGCCCCTAATGTCCAAACTCCACCCCCAATGTCCAAACCCTGCCCCCAATGTCCAAACTCCACCCCCAATGTCCAAACTCCACCCCCAATGTCCAAACCCTGCCCCTAATGTCCAAACCCTGCCCCTAATGTCCAAACTCCACCCCCAATGTCCAAACCCTGCCCCTAATGTCCAAACCCTGCCCCTAATGTCCAAACCCTGCCCCTAATGTCCAAACCCTGCCCCTAATGTCCAAACCCTGCCCCTAATGTCCAAACCCTGCCCCTAATGTCCAAACCCTGCCCCTAATGTCCAAACTCCACCCCCAATGTCCAAACCCTGCCCCTAATGTCCAAACTCCAACCCCAATGTCCAAACCCTGCCCCTAATGTCCAAACTCCACCCCCCATGTCCAAACTCCACCCCCAATGTCCAAACTCCACCCCAATGTCCAAACCCTGCCCCTAATGTCCAAACTCCACCCCCAATGTCCAAACTCCACCCCAATGTCCAAGCCCTGCCCCCAATGTCCAAACTCCACCCCAATGTCCAAACTCCACCCCAATGTCCAAACCCTGCCCCTAATGTCCAAACTCCACCCCCAATGTCCAAACTCCACCCCAATGTCCAAACTCCACCCCAATGTCCAAACTCCACCCCCAATGTCCAAACTCCACCCCAATGTCCAAACTCCACCCCAATGTCCAAACTCCACCCCAATGTCCAAACTCCACCCCAATGCCCAAACTCCACCCCAATGTCCAAACTCCACCCCAATGCCCAAACTTCACCCCCAATGTCCAAACTTCACCCACAATGTCCAAACTCCACCCCAATGTCCAAACTCCACCCCAATGTCCAAACTCCACCCCCATGTCCAAACTCCACCCCCAATGTCCAAACCATGCCCCCAATGTCCAAACTCCACCCCAATGTCCAAACTCCACCCCAATGTCCAAACTCCACCCCAATGTCCAAACTCCACCCCAATGTCCAAACTCCACCTCAATGTCCAAACTTCACCCCCAATGTCCAAACCCTGCCCCCAATGTCCAAACCCTGCCCCCAATGTCCAAACTCCACCCCAATGTCCAAACTCCAACCCCAATGTCCAAACCCTGCCCCCAATGTCCAAACCCTGCCCCCAATGTCCAAACCCTGCCCCCAATGTCCAAACCCTGCCCCCAATGTCCAAACTCCACCCCCAATGTCCAAACTCCACCCCAATGTCCAAACTCCACCTCAATGTCCAAACTTCACCCCCAATGTCCAAACTCCACCCCAATGTCCAAACTCCACCCCAATGTCCAAACTCCACCCCAATGTCCAAACCATGCCCCCAATGTCCAAACTCCACCCCAATGTCCAAACTCCACCCCAATGTCCAAACTCCACCCCAATGTCCAAACCCTGCCCCCAATGTCCAAACTCCACCCCAATGTCCAAACCCTGCCCCTAATGTCCAAACCCTGCCCCCAATGTCCAAACTCCACCCCAATGTCCAAACCCTGCCCCTAATGTCCAAACCCTGCCCCCAATGTCCAAACTCCACCCCAATGTCCAAACCCTGCCCCCAATGTCCAAACCCTGCCCCCAATGTCCAAACCCTGCCCCTAATGTCCAAACCCTGCCCCCAATGTCCAAACTCCACCCCAATGTCCAAACCCTGCCCCCAATGTCCAAACTCCACCCCAATGTCCAAACCCTGCCCCCAATGTCCAAACTCCACCCCAATGTCCAAACCCTGCCCCCAATGTCCAAACTCCACCCCAATGTCCAAACCCTGCCCCTAATGTCCAAACCCTGCCCCCAATGTCCAAACCCTGCCCCCAATGTCCAAACTCCACCCCAATGTCCAAACCCTGCCCCTAATGTCCAAACTCCACCCCAATGTCCAAACCCTGCCCCTAATGTCCAAACCCTGCCCCTAATGTCCAAACCCTGCCCCTAATGTCCAAACTCCACCCCAATGTCCAAACTCCACCCCCAATGTCCAAACCCTGCCCCAAATGTCCAAACTCCACCCCCAATGTCCAAACTCCACCCCAATGTCCAAACCCTGCCCCTAATGTCCAAACTCCACCCCAATGTCCAAACTCCACCCCCAATGTCCAAACCCTGCCCCAAATGTCCAAACTCCACCCCCAATGTCCAAACCCTGCCCCCAATGTCCAAACCCTGCCCCCAATGTCCAAACTCCACCCCAATGTCCAAACCCTGCCCCTAATGTCCAAACTCCACCCCAATGTCCAAACCCTGCCCCTAATGTCCAAACCCTGCCCCTAATGTCCAAACCCTGCCCCTAATGTCCAAACTCCACCCCAATGTCCAAACTCCACCCCCAATGTCCAAACCCTGCCCCAAATGTCCAAACTCCACCCCCAATGTCCAAACTCCACCCCAATGTCCAAACCCTGCCCCTAATGTCCAAACTCCACCCCAATGTCCAAACTCCACCCCCAATGTCCAAACCCTGCCCCAAATGTCCAAACTCCACCCCCAATGTCCAAACTCCACCCCAATGTCCAAACCCTGCCCCTAATTTCCAAACTCCACCCCAATGTCCAAACCCTGCCCCTAATTTCCAAACTCCACCCCCAATGTCCAAACCCTGCCCCAAATGTCCAAACTCCACCCCAATGTCCAAACTCCACCCCAATGTCCAAACTCCGCCCCCAATGTCCAAACCCTGCCCCTAATGTCCAAACCCTGCCCCAAATGTCCAAACTCCACCCCAATGTCCAAACTCCACCCCCAATGTCCAAACTCCACCCCCAATGTCCAAACCCTGCCCCTAATGTCCAAACTCCACCCCAATGTCCAAACTCCACCCCAATGTCCAAACCCTGCCCCTAATGTCCAAACCCTGCCCCTAATGTCCAAACTCCACCCCCAATGTCCAAACTCCACCCCCAATGTCCAAACCCTGCCCCTAATGTCCAAACTCCACCCCAATGTCCAAACTCCACCCCCAATGTCCAAACCCTGTCCCCAATGTCCAAACTCCACCCCAATGTCCAAACCCTGCCCCTAATGTCCAAACTCCACCCCAATGTCCAAACTCCACCCCAATGTCCAAACCCTGCCCCTAATGTCCAAACCCTGCCCCTAATGTCCAAACCCTGCCCCTAATGTCCAAACCCTGCCCCTAATGTCCAAACCCTGCCCCTAATGTCCAAACCCTGCCCCTAATGTCCAAACTCCGCCCCCAATGTCCAAACTCCACCCCAATGTCCAAACTCCACCCCAATGTCCAAACCCTGCCCCTAATGTCCAAACCCTGCCCCCAATGTCCAAACTCCACCCCAATGTCCAAACCCTGCCCCTAATGTCCAAACCCTGCCCCTAATGTCCAAACTCCACCCCAATGTCCAAACCCTGCCCCTAATGTCCAAACCCTGCCCCTAATGTCCAAACTCCACCCCCAATGTCCAAACTCCACCCCAATGTCCAAACTCCACCCCAATGTCCAAACTCCACCCCAATGTCCAAACTCCACCCCAATGTCCAAACCCTGCCCCCAATGTCCAAACCCTGCCCCTAATGTCCAAACCCTGCCCCTAATGTCCAAACCCTGCCCCTAATGTCCAAACTCCACCCCAATGTCCAAACCCTGCCCCTAATGTCCAAACCCTGCCCCTAATGTCCAAACCCTGCCCCTAATGTCCAAACCCTGCCCCTAATGTCCAAACTCCACCCCAATGTCCAAACCCTGCCCCCAATGTCCAAACTCCACCCCAATGTCCAAACTCCGCCCCCAATGTCCAAACTCCACCCCAATGTCCAAACTCCACCTCAATGTCCAAACCCTGCCCCCAATGTCCAAACTCCACCCCAATGTCCAAACTCCACCCCAATGTCCAAACTCCACCCCAATGTCCAAACTCCACCCCCAATGTCCAAACCCTGCCCCCAATGTCCAAACTCCACCCCAATGTCCAAACTCCACCCCAATGTCCAAACTCCAACCCCAATGTCCAAACCCTGCCCCCAATGTCCAAACTCCACCCCCAATGTCCAAACCCTGCCCCCAATGTCCAAACTCCAACCCCAATGTCCAAACCCTGCCCCCAATGTCCAAACTCCACCCCCAATGTCCAAACCCTGCCCCCAATGTCCAAACCCTGCCCCTAATGTCCAAACTCCACCCCAATGTCCAAACTCCACCCCAATGTCCAAACTCCACCCCAGTGTCCCTTCCTTGTCCTCCTGTCCCTTATCTTTCCCTCCCCTCCATTCCCCTTCCCTCCATTCCCCTCCTCACACCCCTCCCTCTCCTCCTCATGTCAAAACGTGAATGTTAAAAATACTGACGTGTTAAAGAGAGAGAAAAGGATATTTTATGGCAAGAGATTTGAAAAATGGAGTGACTGAAAGAAGATGTCACAGTGCAGAAGTACAATGTTTATTTAAATGTTGAGAGGGGATTAAAATATTGTATTTGTAAGATTATTTAACAAGAAGTAGGAGCAGGAGTAGGCTGTCTGGTCCCTCCAGCCTGCTCCGCCATTCAATAAGATTGATCTTGTCTGACTCAAGAACAGCTTGTTCCCTGCTGATGTTTCAATGGACCTCCCTCGCATGAAGTTGACCTTTCTCTCCACCCGAGCTATGACCGTGACACTCCATTCTGCGCTCTCTCTCCTTCCCTTCTCTATGAACGGTATGCTTTCTCTGTCTCGCACGCAGGAAGCAATGCTTTTCACTGTACACATTGGGACAGTAATAAATCAGAGCATAAATCTTTATGGCCTGTTGAACACAATATAATCATCAATTTTTAACAAACATTACAATGGAAGTGTGATTTTGAATTTCTGACAAGGCCTACCCTGAAAGCACGATGGGAAAAGCAGACTGAGACAGGTCACAGTCCCTGGAGCAATGACACACAGAATCTAATCAGCGAGAGGCTTTGGAAAATCTCCCAGCGGGGAAGTAGTCAGATCGTAGAATGTATAGAAGGATTCAATTGTGAATCAAACTCAACTGGAGCATTCTGCTCCTCATTAAGAACATAAGAAATGGGAGCAGGAGTGGGCCATCTAGCCCCTCGAGCCTGCTCCGCCATTCAATAAGATCATGGCTGATCTGAAGTGGATCAGTTCCCACTCTCTCTCCCCTTGTCTATCAGAAACCTATCTACCCGTGACTTCAATATATTCAGCGAGGTACCCCCCATTACTTCAACGGGCAGAGAATTCCAGAGATTTGAGTGAAGAAGTTCCTCCTCAACTCCGATTGAAACTGCGCCCCCCCCTTATCTTGAGGCTGTGCCCTCTAGTCCTGCTATCCTTTCTAAGCAGGAAGAATCTCTCTCCCTCTACCCTATCCATCCCCTTCATTATCTTATACATCTCTATAAGATCCTTCTAAACTCCAATGAGTACAGATCCATTTAGTCTCTCTTCATAGGTAGAGATAGAGAGATTCTTCCCCCCAGGCCCTATCACTGTCACCCCATCTACTGACCCTGCTAATCCTCCTGACACTAATAGTCAATTTAGCATGGCCAATCCACCTAACCTGAAGATCTTTGGACACTAAGGGGCAATTTAGCACGGCCAATCCACCTAACCTGCACATCTTTGGACTGTGGGAGGAAACCGGAGCAGCTGGAGGAAACCCACACAGACACGGGGAGAATGTGCAGACTCTGCACCGACAGTGTCCCAAGTCAGGAATCGAACCTGGGTCCCTGCTGCTGTGAGGCAGCAGTGCTAACCACTGTGTTACCGTGCCATCCACGCCAACTCATTATCAGTGTGGAGTTTGCACATTCTCCCCGTATCTGCGTGGGTTTCCTCCGGGTGCTCCGGTTTACTCCCACAGTCCGAAAGATGTGCTGGTTAGGTTGATTGGCCATGCTAAATTGTCCCTGAGTATCCAAAAATGTGTAGGTTAGGTGGATTGGCCATGCTAAATTGTCCCTTAGTGTCCAAAGATGTGCAGGTTAGGTGGATTGGCCATGCTAAATTGTCCCTCAGTGTCCAAAGATGTGTAGGTTAGGTGGATTGGCCATGCTAAATTGTCCCTTAGTGTCCAAAGATGTGCAGGTTAGGTGGATTGGCCATGCTAAATTGTCCCTTAGTGTCCAAAGATGTGTAGATTAGGTGGATTGGCCATGCTAAATTGCCCCTTAGTGTCCAAAGATGTGTAGGTTAGGGTGGATTGGCCATGCTAAATTGTCCCTTAGTGTCCAAAGATGTGTAGGTTAGGTAGATTGGCCATGCTAAATTGTCCCTTAGTGTCCAAAGATGTGTAGGTTAGGTAGATTGGCCATGCTAAATTGTCCCTTAGTGTCCAAAGATGTGTAGGTTAGGTAGATTGGCCATGCTAAATTGTCCCTTAGTGTCCAAAGATGTGTATGTTAGGTAGATTGGCCATGCTAAATTGCTCCTGAGTGTCAGGGGGATTAGCAGGGTAAATATGTGAGGGTACGGGAATAAGGCTGGGGTGGGATTGTGGTCGGTGCAGACTCGATGGGCCTATTGTTGCACTGTTGGGACTCCATGAATCTCTGAAATTCTCTATTCCATTGGCAATGAGTGCCAGACTTCCATTTGCCTTTCTTCTTCCCTCCTTGTTGGGGGGGGGGGAAGCGAGGGCCGAATGGTATTACCGCTAGACTGTCAATCCATGAACTCGGCTAATGTTCCGGGAGACCCGGGTTCGAATCCCACCACAGCGGATGGTGGAATTTGAATTCAATAAAAAAAATCTGGGATTAAGAATCTCCCGATGAAATCGTTGTTGGAAAAACCCAACTGGTTCCCTTCAGGGAAGGAAATTTTCCGTCTGGCCTATATGTGACTCCAGAGCCTCAGCAAATGTGGTTGCCTCTCAACTGCCCTCGGGTAACGAGGGATGGGCAATAAACGACTTAACTCAGCAACACACACCTCACAAGACAGATTGAAAATAACATAGAACATTACAGTGCAGAACAGGCCCTTCGGCCCACGATGTTGCGCCGACCAGTTACAAAATAATGACCCACTAGCCTAAACCAATCCCTTTTCATCCATAAACCTATCCACGGATCTCTTAAACGCCCCCAAACTAGGTGCATTTACAACTGCAGCTGGCAGGGCATTCCAGTCCCTCACCACCCTCTGGGTAAAGAACCTACCCCTGACATCAGTCCTATAACTACCCCCCCTTAATTTAAAGTCGTGCCCCCTCGTGCTAGCTTTCTCCATCCGAGGATAAAGGCTATCACTATCCACTCTATCTAAACCTCTAATCATCTTATATGTTTCAATAAGGTCCCCTCTTAGCCTCCTTCTTTCCAGCGAAAACAACCCCAAATCTCTCAGCCTCTCCTCATAGGACCTCCCCTCCATACCAGGCAACATCCTGGTAAACCTCCTCTGCACCCTCTCCAAAGCCTCCACATCCTTCCTGTAATGTGGGGACCAGAACTGCACACAGTACTCCAAGTGCGGCCGTACCAGAGTAGTGTACAGTTGCATCATGACGCTGCGACTCTTAAATTCAATCCCCCTACCAATAAACGCCAAGACACCGTATGCCTTCTTAACAACCTTATCTACTTGATTCCCAACTTTCAGGGATCTATGTACACATACACCTAGATCCCTCTGTTCATCCACACTATTCAAAGTCCTCCCGTTAGCCCTATACTCGACACATCTGTTGCTCCTACCGAAATGAATTACCTCACACTTCTCGGCATTAAATTCCATCCGCCACCTCTCGGCCCAGCTCTACAACCTATCTAAGTCTCCTTGCAGACTACGACACCCTTCCTCACAATCTACACACCTCCGACTTTGGTGTCATCAGCAAATTTACTAATCCACCCAACTATACTCTCATCCAGATCATTAATAAAGATTACAAACAGCAGTGGCCCCAAAACAGATCCCTGAGGCACACCACTCGTAACTAATAAATCTTATTAGCTGAAATAAGTCAAGACTTATCAAACACGTCGATCAAATTTAAGTCTCCTTCCTTATCATTATTATTAATTAATGCCAAGAAGTAGGACTTTGAGCAGCTATTAAGAGGTAAACAAGGCACTTTGTACATCACATGTACTTAAGTATAGTGCGAAAATTCCTTGAGAGGCAGAAATCCAGTTGATCAAGCATTCCTGACCGTGCTAATATCACGTTATGATTCTGATGAGGGTGTCGGAGTGGCACGGGTAGCACTGTGCCAGTGACCCGGGTTCAATCCTGGCCTTGGGTCGATGTCAGTGTTCATCCGGGTTTCCTGCAGTGCTGCAAAAGACACACTGCTTAGCTGGATTGGCTGTGCTAAATTGCCCCTTAGTGTCCAAAGATGTGTAGGTTAGGTGGATTGGCCATGCTAAATTGCCCCTTAGTGTCCAAAGATGTGTAGGTTAGGTGGATTGGCCATGCTAAATTGTCCCTTAGTGTCCAAACATGTGCAGGTTAGGTGGATTAGCCATGCTAAATTGTCCCTTAGTGTCCAAAGATGTGTGGGTTAGGTGGATTGGCCATGTTAAATTGCCCCTTCGTGTCCAAAGATGTGCAGGTTAGGTGGATTGGCCATGCTAAATTGTCCCTTAGTGTCCAAAGATGTGTAGGTTAGGTGGATTGGCCATGCTAAATTGCCCCTTAGTGTCCAAAGATGTGTAGGTTAGGTGGATTGGCCATGCTAAATTGTCCCTTAGTGTCCAAACTTGTGCAGGTTAGGTGGATTGGCCATGCTAAATTGCCCCTTAGTGTCCAAAGATATGTAGGTTAGGTGGATTGGCCATGCTAAATTGCTCCTAGTGTCCAAAGATGTGTAGGTTAGGTGAAATGGCCATGCTAAATTGTCCCTTGGTGTCCAAAGATGTGTGGGTTAGGTGGATTGGCCATGCTAAATTGTCCCTTAGTATCCAAAGATGTGTAGGTTAGGTGGATTGGCCATTCTAAATTGCCCCTTAGTGTCCAAAGATGTGTAGGTTAGGTGGATTGGCCATGCTAAATTGCCTCTTAGTGTCCAAAGATGTGTGGGTTAGGTGGATTGGCCATGCTAAATTGTCCCTTAGTATCCAAAGATGTGTAGGTTAGGTGGATTGGCCATTCTAAATTGCCCCTTAGTATCCAAAGATGTGTAGGTTAGGTGGATTGGCCATGCTAAATTGCTCCTTAGTGTCCAAAGATGTGCAGGTTAGGTGGATTGGCCATGCTAAATTGCCCCTTAGTGTCCGAAGATGTGTAGGTTAGGTGGATTGGCCATGCTAAATTGCCTCTTAGTGTCCAAAGATGTGTAGGTTAGGTGGATTGGCCATGCTAAATTGCCTCTTAGTGTCCAAAGATGTGCGGGTTAGGTGGATTAGCCATGCTAAATTGTCCCTTAGTGTCCAAAGATGTGTAGGTTAGGGGGATTGGCCTCTAATTTGACCATTAGTGTCAGGAGGGTTAACAGGTTAAGTAGATGGGGTGACAGTGATCGGGCTTGGGTGGGATTGTGGTCGGTGCAGGCTTAATGGAGCGAATGATCTCCTTCTGCTCTGCAGGGATTCCATGATACTGTGACATTAGCTCTCTCAGCATAGATGAGGGTCACCTACAGGAACCTGTTCACCTGTAATTCTTTGGTCACTAGTTTTGGTCCCTCAGGGACAAGGGACCACATAATTTGAGTTTAGACATGTTAAGATGTAGTCATGCGGCATAGAGAGGAGGCAAGACTGGGCAGAGAAGTGGCAGATGGAGTTCAACGCAGATAAATGTGTGGTGGTCCATTTTGGCAGGACCAATGGGATGAAGGAGTACAATATCAAGGGTAAGACTCTTAGCAGTGTAAAGGATCAGAAGGACCTTGGGGTCCGGGTCCTATGGACACAAAGGGACAATTTAGCATGGCCAATCCAACTAACCTACACATCTTTGGACACTAAGGGACAATTTAGCATGGCCAATCCAACTAACCTACACATCTTTGGACACTAAGGGGCAATTTAGCATGGCCAATCCACCTAACCTGTACATCTTTGGACATTAAGGGGCAATTTAGCATGGCTAATCCACCTAACCTGCACATTTTTGGACACTAAGGGGCAATTTAGCATGGCCAATCCACCTAACCTGCACATCTTTAGACACTAATTGGCCTCGCAGGTGGAGGATGTGGTCAAGAAGGCATATGGTGTACTGGCCTTCATTAATCGAGGGATTGAGTTTAGGAGTCGGGAGGTAATGCTGCAACTTTATAAGACCCTTGTCAGACCCCACTTGGAGTACTGTGCGCAGTTCTGGTCGCCTCACTACAGGATGGATGTGGAAGCTATTGAGAGGGTGCGGAGGAGATTTACAAGGATGTTGCCTGGATTGGGAGGCATGCCTTATGAGAATAGGTTGAGGGAGCTCAGTCTCTTCTCCCTGGAGAGACGAAGGTTGAGAGGTGACCTGATAGAGGTTTATAAGATGTTGAGAGGAATAGATAGGGTGGATTCTCAGGCTATTTCCCAGGGCTGAAATGGTCATTACGAGAGGACACAGGTTTAAGGTGCGGGGAGGAAAGTACAGAAGTGATGTCAGGGGTAAGTTTTTCACTCAGAGGGTGGTGAGTGAGTGGAATCGGCTGCCATCGGTTGTGGTAGAGGCAAACTCACTGGGGTCTTTTAAGAGACTTCTGGATGAGTATATGGGGTTGAAGTGTGAGGTAATTCACTTTGGTAGGAATAACAGATGTGTCGAGTATAGGGCTAACGGGAGGACTTTGAATAGTGTGGATGAGTAGAGGGATCGAGGTGTATGTGTACATAGATCCCTGAAAGTTGGGAGTCAAGTAGATAAGGTTGTTAAGAAGGCATACGGTGTCTTGGCATTTATTGGTAGGGGGATTGAATTTAAGAGTCGCAGCGTCATGTTGCAACTGTACACAACTCTGGTGCGGCCGCACTTGGAGTACTGTGTGCAGTTCTGGTCCCCACATTACAGGAAGGATGTAGAGGCTTTGGAGAGGGTGCAGAGGAGGTTTACCAGGATGTTGCCTGGTATGGAGGGGAGGTCCTATGAGGAGAGGCTGAGAGATTTGGGGTTGTTTTCGCTGGAAAGAAGGCGGCTAAGAGGGGATCTCATTGAAACATATAAGATGATTAGAGGTTTAGACAGGGTAGATAGTGATAGCCTTTTTCCTAGGATGGAGAAAGCTAGTACGAGGGGGCACGATTTTAAATTAAGGGGTGGTAGTTATAGGACTGATGTCAGGGGTAGGTTCTTTACCCAGAGGGTGGTGAGGGATTGGAATGCCCTGCCTGCTGCAGTTGTAAATGCTCCTAGTTTGGGGGCGTTTAAGAGATCTGTGGATAGGTTTATGGACAAAAAGGGATTGGTTTAGGTTAGTGGGTCATTGTTTTTGTAACTGGTCGGCGCAACATCGTGGGCCGAAGGGCCTGTTCTGCGCTGTAATGTTCTATGTTCTATGTTCTTAACGGGATTGGGAGTTGCAGATAGTTGTATGGCTTGGTAGGTATGGATGCAACTTGTCTTCGCGCTTTGGTGATCTACGTTCTATCTGTGCCGTAAGTATGAATGTCTTGAGGTTGGGGGCCATTGGGTGCTCTTGAGATGCATGCATCCACGCCGTCTCCTGGATCTCAACTGCAGCTCATCAGTAACGCCTGGAATGGAACTCTCCGAGCAAATTCCTCCTATATTTTTCCCACATTGCTCCACGCTCAATCACGTCGCCCCAGCCTGCCAACACCCGTCGGGAAGGACAATTCGCAAGATTTGGCAGGCTTCTCGCCATATTCCAACAAAACATTTCGTCAAGAGGCTTTCCGTACATCCAGGCCAGGATGTAGATCTGACTCCGAATGGACTCAGGGCCCCTGGTCCCCATTGCCCCGAGGCGGCGCAGGACTGTTGGTCGCGCCTGGGGCCACAACGCAAGGCCTCAGCAAGTCCAGAATTGGGATCGTTCTCTCCGCTTAGCATCCCGACAATGCCGAGGCCATTGGGCCCATCGGGTCTGCCCCCCTCCCCTCCACACTCTGGCCCTATCCCCGTCGCCCCATGAATTCTCGACTTGAGGAAGTGGAAGGATGAGGGGGTGCAGAGGAGATGCGCTAGGTTGAGGGTTGGCTTATGAGGAGAGACTGAGTAGACTGGGGCTATACTCAACGGAATTCAGAAGAATGAGGGGGAGATCTTATAGAAACATATAAGATTATGAAGGGAATGGAGAAGATAGAAACAGGGAAGTTGTTTCCACTGGTGGGTGAAACTGGAATTAGGGGGCACAGCCTCAAAATAAGGGGGAGCAGATTTAGGACTGAGTTGAGGAGGAACTTCTTCACCCAAAGGGTTGTGAGTCTGTGGAATTCCCTGCCCAGTTGAGGCAAGAATGGATTGGTTTTTGAAGGGATTAAGGGTGAGCAGAGCGGGCAAGTGGAGAAAAGTCCACGAAGAGATGAGCCATGATCTTATTGAATGGCGGGGCAGGCTGGAGAGACCTTCTCCGGCTCCGAGTTCTCATGAGCCCACACGAGCTGGTCCCTCTGGCCAGTTGTGCGGGGCAAATCCAACGAACCCTGTAATGTGCTGTAATGTTCTATGTTCTAACCCGCGCATCTTTGGACAACGGGAGGAAACCCACGCGGGAGGAGAACGAACAAATTTTGCCCTCTCACGGCAGGCAGTGTTGGCGTACTGGCCTACACTGATGGTTTTCCCATCTGCTGTAGTTGTCTCAGGCTTGAACTCAATCTGTTTTCCTCTTCAACACTGCAAGTCTAATGTCTAAGGTCCCTCCTGCAGTGCCGCTGAGCTCTCTGGAGTCACTGGGGAACTCCAATTTCACTTCCAAACCAAACCTACCGCCTCTTGCTGTTCTTTTCCCGAGCAATGTGCTCAGGTAACCTGGCCCGCACTCAATCGATACTCCTTTAGCAAGGTTGCATCTTGGTAAGCTGGGCTTTAAAAGTCTCGGTTCTCAGTTTCAAGGGCTTTATTCTCAGTCTCAAATCTCTTAAGTTCCATGTAGAAGTCCGATGATCCGTCACAAGTAGGTCTACAAGTAGGCAGAATCAAGGACCCCCACGCACCCCGGACATTCTCTCTTCCACCTTCTTCCGTCGGGAAAAAGAGACAAAGATCTGAGGTCCCGTACCGACCGACTCAAGAACAGCTTCTTCCCTGCTGCTGTCAGACTTTTGAATGAACCCACCTCGCACTAAATTGATCTTTCTCTACACCCTCGCTGTGACTGTAACACTACATTCTGCACCCTCTCATTTCTTTGACCCCATGCACTCTATGAATGGTATGCTTTGTCTATATATACTTTATATAGAAACTATACTATGTCTATATATACTTTATATAGAAACTATACTATATAGAAACTATACTTTTCAGTGTCCCAATACATGTGACAATAATAAATCAAACAATACTTTTCACTGTATCCCAGTACATGTGACAATAATAAATCAAACAATACTTTTCACTGTATCCCAGTTCACGTGACAATAATAAATCAAACAATACTTTTCACTGTATCCCAGTATATGTGACAATAATAAATCAAACAATACTTTTCACTGTATCCCAGTACATGTGACAATAATAAATCAAACAATACTTTTCACTGTATCCCAATACACGTGACAATAATAAATCAAACAATACTTTTCACTGTATCCCAGTATATGTGACAATAATAAATCAAACAATACTTTTCACTGTATCCCAGTACATGTGACAATAATAAATCAAAGAATACTTTTCACTGTATCCCAATACACGTGACAATAATAAATCAAACAATACTTTTCACTGTATCCCAATACACGTGACAATAATAAATCAAACAATACTTTTCACTGTATCCCAATACACGTGACAATAATAAATCAAACAATACTTTTCACTGTATCCCAGTATATGTGACAATAATAAATCAAACAATACTTTTCACTGTATCCCAGTACATGTGACAATAATAAATCAAACAATACTTTTCACTGTATCCCAGTACATATGACAATAATAAATCAAACAATACTTTTCACTGTATCCCAATACACGTGACAATAATAAATCAAACAATACTTTTCACTGTATCCCAATACACGTGACAATAATAAATCAAACAATACTTTTCACTGTATCCCAACACACGTGACAATAATAAATCAAACAATACTTTTCACTGTATCCCAGTACACGTGACAATAATAAATCAAACAATACTTTTCACTGTATCCCAACACACGTGACAATAATAAATCAAACAATACTTTTCACTGTATCCCAGTACACGTGACAATAATAAATCAAACAATACTTTTCACTGTATCCCAGTACACGTGACAATAATAAATCAAACAATACTTTTCACTGTATCCCAGTACACGTGACAATAATAAATCAAACAATACTTTTCACTGTATCCCAACACACGTGACAATAATAAATCAAACAATACTTTTCACTGTATCCCAACACACGTGACAATAATAAATCAAACAATACTTTTCACTGTATCCCAATACACGTGACAATAATAAATCAAACAATACTTTTCACTATATCCCAGTACACGTGACAATAATAAATCAAACAATACTTTTCACTGTATCCCAGTACACGTGACAATAATAAATCAAACAATACTTTTCACTGTATCCCAACACACGTGACAATAATAAATCAAAAAATACTTTTCACTGTATCCCAACACACGTGACAATAATAAATCAAACAATACTTTTCACTGTATCCCAACACACGTGACAATAATAAATCAAACAATACTTTTCACTGTATCCCAGTACACGTGACAATAATAAATCAAACAATACTTTTCACTGTATCCCAGTACACGTGACAATAATAAATCAAACAATACTTTTCACTGTATCCCAGTACACGTGACAATAATAAATCAAACAATACTTTTCACTGTATCCCAACACACGTGACAATAATAAATCAAACAATACTTTTCACTGTATCCCAACACACGTGACAATAATAAATCAAACAATACTTTTCACTGTATCCCAATACACGTGACAATAATAAATCAAACAATACTTTTCACTGTATCCCAGTACACGTGACAATAATAAATCAAACAATACTTTTCACTGTATCCCAGTACACGTGACAATAATAAATCAAACAATACTTTTCACTGTATCCCAACACACGTGACAATAATAAATCAAACAATACTTTTCACTGTATCCCAACACACGTGACAATAATAAATCAAACAATACTTTTCACTGTATCCCAACACACGTGACAATAATAAATCAAACAATACTTTTCACTGTATCCCAGTACACGTGACAATAATAAATCAAACAATACTTTTCACTGTATCCCAGTACACGGGACAATAATAAATCAAACAATACTTTTCACTGTATCCCAGTACACGTGACAATAATAAATCAAACAATACTTTTCACTGTATCCCAACACACGTGACAATAATAAATCAAACAATACTTTTCACTGCATCCCAATACACGTGACAATAATAAATCAAACAATACTTTTCACTGTATCCCAATACACGTGACAATAATAAATCAAACAATACTTTTCACTGTATCCCAACACACGTGACAATAATAAATCAAACAATACTTTTCACTGTATCCCAGTACACGTGACAATAATAAATCAAACAATACTTTTCACTGTATCCCAGTACACGTGACAATAATAAATCAAACAATACTTTTCACTGTATCCCAACACACGTGACAATAATAAATCAAACAATACTTTTCACTGTATCCCAGTACACGTGACAATAATAAATCAAACAATACTTTTCACTGTATCCCAGTACACGTGACAATAATAAATCAAACAATACTTTTCACTGTATCCCAACACACGTGACAATAATAAATCAAACAATACTTTTCACTGTATCCCAGTACACGTGACAATAATAAATCAAACAATACTTTTCACTGTATCCCAGTACACGTGACAATAATAAATCAAACAATACTTTTCACTATATCCCAGTACACGTGACAATAATAAATCAAACAATACTTTTCACTGTATCCCAATACATGTGACAATAATAAATCAAACAATACTTTTCACTGTATCCCAATACACGTGACAATAATAAATCAAACAATACTTTTCACTGTATCCCAGTGCACGTGACAATAATAAATCAAACAATACTTTTCACTGTATCCCAGTACATGTGACAATAATAAATCAAACAATACTTTTCACTGTATCCCAATACATGTGACAATAATAAATCAAACAATACTTTTCACTGTATCCCAGTACACGTGACAATAATAAATCAAACAATACTTTTCACTGTATCCCAGTACATGTGACAATAATAAATCAAACAATACTTTTCACTGTATCCCAATACATGTGACAATAATAAATCAAACAATACTTTTCACTATATCCCAGTACACGTGACAATAATAAATCAAACAATACTTTTCACTGTATCCCAATACACGTGACAATAATAAATCAAACAATACTTTTCACTGTATCCCAGTACACGTGACAATAATAAATCAAACAATACTTTTCACTGTATCCCAATACATGTGACAATAATAAATCAAACAATACTTTTCACTGTATCCCAGTACACGTGACAATAATAAATCAAACAATACTTTTCACTGTATCCCAATACATGTGACAATAATAAATCAAACAATACTTTTCACTATATCCCAGTACACGTGACAATAATAAATCAAACAATACTTTTCACTGTATCCCAGTACACGTGACAATAATAAATCAAACAATACTTTTCACTGTATCCCAATACATGTGACAATAATAAATCAAACAATACTTTTCACTATATCCCAGTAGACATGACCAGAATAAATCAAATCTAACCAAATCAAACATAGCAAGCTTTCTAATTCATGTTTTTTTAAATTTTATAACTGTTTGAATGCTGCTTTAAGTTGGTTCTTTGCATTGGTCAGTTTGCCATCATGCTGGGGAATCTTTATGATTTGAAGTGGAGCCTCGCTGTGTGGTAGCAATGCACCATTTTTCTAAGGATCGCCTAATGGGACGGGGGAACGAGACATAGACAATCGACCAAGGATTTCTAACCAAGAGGACTCCCGGTTGTGACATGGATTCAGTGTCCTGGATTCGGTTAAATCGGCCTTTTGCAATCCTGCGGGTGAGGCCAAAATCTGTAGGCCTCGTTCATTCCTTACAATAGGCGGAGGCGGCAGTAGGACAAAGAATTTCGTCTATCGAACAGAGTCGAAAATTAACTCATTGCATAGAATGTAGGAGCAGGAAGGGGGCCTTCGAGACTGCTCCGCCATTCATCCCACTGGATAGCAGGGCAGGTGCGATGGGCTGGATGGCCCTTAGAACAGTGACAGCAAGAGAAAATACTGGAGAGAACGCGAGGGAGGGAGGGAGAGGCAGGCTGGCTTTTGCCAATCCTGCACGGATGTAAACACCCGTCGCAAACAGACCTGTAGTTCCAAAATGATGTGTTAAGTCTTATCTCATGCTGAAATTATTGAGCGCTGTCACCAGACTTGGAGAAACAGTCTTCACAGACACAGATCATAAATAACTTTGTTTGGGTTGTAAAATAGTCCTGTTCCGCTGCTTTTTGCTGACATTGGACTTTCCAGGGATCCAGCAAGCCTTCTGGATTTTAAAATATAGCCAAGTTGATGCTGAGTCAGTTCATTTTTAAGCTTAGTGTTCACATGGTGTCTCGACAGAGAAGGAGGTGCTGGAATCTTAAAAGCGCATCAAGGTGGATAAATCCCCGGGGCCTGATGTTGTGTACTCCAGGACGTTTTGGGGGGTTGGGGGGGGAGAGGAAATTGTGGGTCCCCTAGCCGAGATATTTGAATCGTCGATAGTGAGGCGTCTGAAGGTTGGAGAGGGGCAAATGTTGTGTCTTTGTTCAAAACAGGTTGCAGGGAAAAGCCTGGGAATTACAGGCCAGTGAGCCTCGCATCCATAAGAACATAAGAAATAGGAGCAGGAGTAGGCCATCTAGCCCCTCGAGCCTGCCCCGCCATTCAATAAGATCATGGCTGATCTGTCGTGACTCAGTTCCACCTTCCCGCCCTCTCCCCATAACCCTTAATCCCCTATCCGTTGTGGGGAAGTTATTGGAGGGTATTTTGCGAGGATCTAAAGGTATTTAGAGAGGCAAGGAATGATTAGGGACAGTCAGCATGGCTTTGAGAGTGGAAAAATCATGTCTCAGAAATTTGATTGAGTTTTTTGAAGGGATAACCATGAGGAGAGCAGTGCAGTTGATGTTGTCTATGGACCTTAGCAAGGCTTTTGACAAGGTACCTCAAGGTTGGTTAAATCTCATGGGATCCAGGGCATCTCAATGGATACAAAATTGGCTTCTTGAGAGGGTGGTTGGAGAGAGTTGTTTTTCAAACTGGAGGCCTGTGACCAGCGGTGTGCCTCAGGGATCGGTGCTGGACCCACTGTTATTTGTTATTTATATTAATGGGAGTTTAGGAGACACGGTTAGTAAGTTTGTAGACGGCAACAAGATTGGTGGCAGAGGCAAGAGTGAGAAAAGTTATCTCCGACTGCAATGGGATCTTGATCAATTGGGCCAGTGGGCTGACAAATGGCAGATGGAGTTTAATTTAGATAAATGCGAGGTGAGGCATTTTGGGCGATCGAGCTAGGGCAGGACTTATGGTAGGACGTCGGGGAGAGTTACAGAACAAAGTGGTTGAGGAGTACAGGTTCATAGTTCCTTGAAAGTGGAGTCACAGGTGGACAGATTGGTGAAGAAGGCATTCGGCATGCTTGGTTTCATTGGTCAGAACATTGAATACAGGAGTTGGGATGTCTCGTTGAAGTTGTACAAGACATTAGTAAGGCCACACTTGGAATACTGTCTACAGTTCCACTCCCCCGATTATAGAAAGGATATTATTAAACGAGAGAGAGTGGGCAGAAGAGATTTACTAGGATGCTACTGGGACTTGATGGTTTGTGTTATAAGGAGAGGTTGGATAGACTGGGACTTTTTTCTCAAGGGCGTAGAGGGGTGATCTTACAGAGGTCTATAAAATAATGAGGGGCACAGATCAGCCAGATAGTCAATATCGAGAAAAGATTTACTAGGATGCTACCCAGGACTTGATGGTTTGAGTTATAAGGAGAGGTTGGATAGACTGGGACTTTTTTCTCTGGAGCGTAGAGGGGTGATCTTACAGAGGTCTATAAAATAATGAGGGGCACAGATCAGCTATATAGTCAATATCTTTTCCCCAAAGGTAGAGGAGTCTAAAACTAGAGGGTGGAACTAGCTTAAGGGCTTAAAAAAAGGAGCAGCATGGACAAATTGGGGTTTGGGGTTCAGTTTTAGGCTCAGGGATATAGAGTCTTTTTAATAATGAATTTTTTATCCACAGGCATTTAAGTCCAGCAAGGGGCATGCAGGCGGCAGGTTGTGGTGGGCTACTCTGAGATGTTGCTTCGGGAGTTGCCTACTGCTTCATGTCGTTGGTGTGCGTAAACTGGACCATCTCGAGGGCATCATGACAGCTCAGAGACTATCTCTGTTGCTATGCGGACACATGGATTTGGGCCTGTGTCCGTGGGAGTTTGCGCGTTCTCCCCATGGTTGCGTGGGTTTCCTCCGGGTGCTCCGGTTTCCTCCCACATCCCAAAAATGTGCTTTTAGGCTGATTGATTGGGTAACAAATTGTCCCTATATTGGACCTCCCTGATCCTCGCACATTAGGCGTACACTAAAATCATGAATAGGTCACTGACCATGGGACGGCGGCACGGGCCCGTTGGGCCGAAGGGCCTGTTTCCCGTGCTGAGTTGTTCTTTGTTCTTTGTTCTTTGTTAAATTGGGCGGAAGGGCCTGTTTCCATGCTGTAAACCTCTAGGACTCTAAATATAATTGCATAGGCAGGAATTAAGTCTTTGCATAAACAAGGCAAACAGGACAGCCAACTAAATTGTCCCTTAGTGTCCAAAGATGTGCAGGTTAGTGGATTGGCCATGCTAAATTGCACCTTAGTGTCCAAAGATGTGCAGGGTTGATGGATTGGCCATGCTAAATTGTCCCTTAGTGTCCAAAGATGTGCAGGTTAGGATGGATTGGCCATGCTAAATTGCCCCTTAGTGTCCAAAGATGTGCAGGTTAGGTGGATTAGCCATTCTAAATTGTCCCTTAGTGTCCAATGATATGCGGGTTAGGTGGGTTGGCCATGTTAAATTGCCCCTTAGTGTCCAAAGATGTGCAGGTTAGGGGGATTGGCCATGCTAAATTGCCCCTTAGTGTCCAAAGATATGCAGGCTAGGGGGATTGGCCATGCTAAATTGCCCCTTAGTGTCCAAAGATGTGCAGGTTAGGTGGATTGGCCATGCTAAATTGTCCCTTAGTGTCCAAAGATGTGTAGGTTAGTTGGATTGGCCATGCTAAATTGCCCCTTAGTGTCCAAAGATGTTTATGTTATGTGGATTGGCCATGCTAAATTGCCCCTTAGTGTCCAAAGATGTGTAGGTTAGGTGGATTGGCTATGCTGAATTGCCCCTTAGTGTCCAAAAATGTGCAGGTTAGGTGGATTGGCCATGCTAAGTTGCCCCTTAGTGTCCAAAGATGTTTAGGTTAGCTGGATTGGCCATGCTAAATTGCCCCTTAGTATCCAAAGATGTGCAGGTTAGGTGGATTGGCCATGTTAAATTGCCCCTTAGTGTCCAAAGATGTGCAGATTAGGTGGATTGGCCATGGTAAATTGCCCCTTAGTGTCCAAAGATGTGTAGGTTATGTGGATTGGCCATGCTAAATTGCCCCTTTGTGTCCAAAGATGTGTAGCTTAGGTGGATTGTCCATGCTAAATTGTCCCTTAGTGTCCAAAGATGTTTAGGTTAGGTGGATTGCCCATGCTAAATTGCCCCTTAGTGCCCAAAGTTGTGTAGGTTAGGTGGATTGGCCATGCTAAATTGTTCCTTAGTGTCCAAAGATGTGTAGGTTAGGTGGATTGGCCGTGCTAAATTGTCCCTTAGTGTCCAAAGATGTGCAAGTTAGGTGGATTGGCCATGTTAAATTGCCCCTTAGTGTCCAAAGATGTGCAGGTTAGGTGGATTGGCGATGCTAAATTACTCCTTAGTGTCCAAAGATGTGTAAGTTAAGTGGATTGGCCATGCTAAATTGTCCCTTAGTGTCCAAAGATGTGTAGGTTAGGGGGATTGGCCATGCTAAATTGCCCCTTAGTGTCCAAAGATGTGTAAGTTATGTGGATTGGCCATGCTAAATTGCCCCTTAGTGTCCAAAGATGTGTAGGTTAGGTGGATTGGCCATGCTAAATTGCCCCTTAGTGTCCAAAGATGTGCAGGTTAGGTGGATTGGCCATGCTAAATTGCCCCTTAGTGTCCAAAGATGTGTAGGCTAGGTGGATTGGCCATGCTAAATTGCCCCATAGTGTCCAAAGATGTGCAGGTTATGTGGATTGGCCATGCTAAATTGCCCCTTAGTGTCCAAAGATGTGTAGGTTAGGTGGATTGGCCATGCTAAATTGCCCCTTTGTGTCCAAAGATGTGTAGCTTAGGTGCATTGGCCATGCTAAATTGTCCCTTAGTGTCCAAAGATGTGTAGGTTAGGTGGATTTGCCATGCTAAATTGCCCCTTAGTGTCCAAAGATGTGTAGGTTAGGTGGATTGGCCATGCTAAATTGTTCCTTAGTGTCCAAAGATGTGTAGGTTAGGTGGATTGGCCATGTTAAATTGCCCCTTAATGTCCAAAGATGTGTAGGTTAGGTGGATTGGCCATGCTAAATTGCCCCTTCGTGTCCAAAGATGTGTAGGTTAGGTGGATTGGCCATGCTAAATTGCCCCTTAGTGTCCAAAGATGTGTAGGTTAGGTGGATTGGCCATGCTAAATTGTCCCTTAGTGTCCAAAGATGTGTAGGGTAGGTGGATTGGCCATGCTGAATTGTCCCTTAGTGTCCAAAGATGTGTAGGTAAGGTAGATTGGCCATGCTAAATTGTCCCTTAGTGTCCAAAGATGTGTAGGTTAGGTGGATTGGCCATGCTAAATTGTCCCTTAGTGTCCAAAGATGTGTAGGTTACGTGGATTGGCCATGCTAAATTGCCCCTTTATGTCAGGTGGATTAGCAGGGTGAATATATAGGGTAGGGCCCTGTGTGGGATTGTTGTCGGCGCAGGTTTGATGGATCGAATAGCCTCCCTCTGCACTATCGGGCTTCTAAGTTTCCACTCCCTGATCGCGATCTCTCAGAGAGTGGTTGCTCGGAAATCCATACGTCAGTGCGGGCAAACGTGAGGTTCTCCATTTTTTGACAGAGTTTGGACAAAATGCGGATACATGGATTTGGGCCTGTGTCCGTGGGAGTTTGCACGTTCTCCCCATGGTTGCGTGGGTTTCCTCCGGGTGCTCCGGTTTCCTCCCACATCCCAAAAATGTGCTTTTAGGCTGATTGATTGGGTAACAAATTGTCCCTATATTGGACCTCCCTGATCCTCACACATTAGGCATAGACTAAAATCATGAATAGGTCACTGACCATGGGACGGCGGCGCGGGCTCGTTGGGCCGAAGGGCCTGTTTCCCGTGCTGTGTTGTTCTTTGTTCTTTGTAAAACAGAGCATTTTTTCAGAGCAGGAACTAAATCAAGAACTATGGTCGATCGGAGGCTCTGAGGACATAGAGCAACTTCAATCAATGATGGCCAACTGGTGCTGGCGAGTAGGCCTCAGGATTTGTTTCTCCCTTTTGTTCTGTAGGCCGCATTATCAAAATCAGGCCTGTTCACAAGGACCTGGACCCCGCAAATAAGACTAAATACCTTTCATACTCACTGAATATTTGATAATGAGGCACAGAAAATGTTTAATTTTGATTCATTTCTTCGCATTGTTTCACGGGACGTGGGTATCTTAGCATCTATTGTCCGTCCCGATTTGGCCCCCGCGCCAAGTGGCTCGCCCGGACTTGGAGGAGGGGGGTTGCTGAAGGGGGGGTTCGTCAATTCGCTGGCGACGCCAAGATTGGTGGAGTGGCGGCTGAGGTGGCAAGCTCTGGTAGGCCGCAAACAGACATTGATCGGATATGGAGCTGGGCCAAAAAACGGCAGATGCAGTTTAACCCTGATAAGTGCGAGGTGATTCATTTTGGTGGGGCAAACTTGAACGCGGGTCAACGGCAGGGTTCTGAAGAGCATGGGGGAAGGGAGAGATCTTGGGGTTCAAATCCAGAGATCTCTGAAGGTTGCCACTCAATTGGATAGAGCCATGACGAAGGCTAATGGCGTATTGGCATTTATTAACAGGAGATTTGAGATTAAGAGCCGTGGGGTTATGTTGCAATTATACCGGATGTTGGCGAGAATACATTTGGAACATCGTGTTCAGTTCTGGTCATGTTACTAGAAGAAGAATGTGGAGACATTGGAGACAGGAGGTTGACCAGGATGCTGCCCAGTTTGGAGGGTAAGTCTTATGAGGAAAGGTGGAGGGAGCCGGGGTTTTTCTCTTTGGAGCAGAGGAGGATGAGAGGCAACTTAATAGAGGTTTCTAAGATGATGGGGGGGGGGGATAGATAGAGTGGAGACCAGTCCAGGGTACGGATTTCCTTCCCGACAGGGAACCAGATGGGTTTTTCCGATAATGGTTTCGTCAGTAGATTCTTAATCCCAGATTTGTTTTTGGTTGAATTCAAATTTCCTCCATCTGCCGGGCTGGGATTCGAACCCGGGTCCCCCAGGACATTTCTGGGTTCGCAGTCCAGCTGTGGTACCACCGGGCTCTTAACCATTTCATTGAGCTATCATTTTCATAAGAACATAAGAAATAGGAGCAGGAGTAGGCCATCCAGCCCTTCGAGCCTGCCCCGCCATTCAATAAGATCATGGCTGATCTGTCGTGGCTCAGTTCCACCTTCCCGCCCTCTCCCCATAACCCTTAATCCCTTCTCTTATCAAAAACCCATCAACCCGCTTCTTAAAAATATTTAGCAAGGCAGCCTCCACCACTTCAACGGGCAGAGAATTCCAGAGATTCACCACCCTTTGAGTGAAGAAGTTCCTCCTCAACTCTGTTCTAAACCGCCCCCCCCCCTTTATCTTGAGGCTGTGCCCCCTAGTCCTACTGTCTTTTTTGAGCGGGAAGAGCCTCTCCACCTCTATCCTATCCATCCCACTCATCATCTTATACGTCTCAATGAGATCTCCCCTCATTCTTCTAAACTCCAACGAGTACAAGCCTAGTTCATTCAACTTCTCCTCATAGCTCAATCCCCTCGACACAGTGAGCACGTGATAAACCTCCTCTGCACTCCCTCCAAGGCCAAAATATCCTTGCGTAAGTGCGGCGCCCAAAACTGCACACAGTACTCCAGCTGCGGCCTCACCAATGCCCTATACAGCTGCAGCAAGACCTCCCTACTTTTATATTCAATCCCCCTCGCTATGAAGGCCAGCATCCCATTCGCCTTCCTGACCACCTGCTGCACCTGCAAGCTGGGTTTTTGCGACTCATGCACAAGGACCCGAGGTCCCTCTGCACCGTCGCCTGCTGCAGTTTTTCGCCACGTAAGTAATAGTCCTTCCTACCATTCCTCCTACCAAAGTGGACCACCTCACACTTGCCAACATTAAATTCCATTTGCCATTTCCTGGCCCATTCGCCCAGCCTATCTAGATCCTTCTGCAGACTCTCCACACCAACAATTCGAACATTGGCGCGTTGGACAGGGAGCACAGCTCTCACAGTTACTAGTACGACACTGGGCTGGGGTGCGCTCGATAGGCAATGAAGGGGCAGTGCTCTGAAAGCTCGTATCCCCAAATAACACTGCTCGGGGTGACTTCTGGGCGATTAGTGTGATTAACAACAGGGCAGCGCGGTGGTTGGCACTGCTCCTTCACAGCCCTAGGGGCCTGGGTTCGAGTCACGGACCGTGGGTAGTTTGCACATTCTCCCCATGTCTGCGTGGGTTCCCCCCCCCCCACCAACAGTCCAAAGACATGCGGGCTAGGCCATGAGTGTCCTGAGATGCGTGGGTCAGTGGGTAACTATGTAGGGTGAGGCTCGAATGGGATTGACGGGCCTCCTTCCGCCCCGGACTTGAAGGAAATGGTCAACGAAACGTCTCGAGGGGCACCCTCCCCACCAACGCCTCAACTTTCTCAGGCGGCGCAGGAAATTTGGCACATCCGCTCGCCAACTTTCAAAGATGCCACCCTAGAGAGCATACTTTCGAGGTGTATCACACCTTGGTGTGGGCTCCTGCTGTGCCCAAGACCACAAGGAACTCCAAAAGGGTGGTCAACGTAGCCCAATCCATCACTCAAACCCATCCATTGACTCCGTCTACACTCCCCGCTGCCTCGGGGAAAAGCAGGCAGTATAACCAAGGATCCCACGCACCCCGGACATTCCCTCTCCTTCCTATAAAAGTTTCAGAGCACCCACCAGCCGACTCAAGAGCAGTTCCATTCCTGCTGACTTTGTATCGATTCGCAGAGTCCCAGCAGTGCAGAAGGAGGCCATTCTGCCCATTGAGTCTGTGCTGACCGTAATCCCACCCAGGCCAAAACCCATAACCTCCCCCACAAACCAACATGCATTTAATCTAACTAGTCCCCCTGACACTAAAGAGCAATTTATCATGGCCAATCCCCCTAACCTACACATCTTTAGACACTAAGGGACAATTTAGCATGGCCAATCCACCTAACCTACACATCTTTAGACACTAAGGGACAATTTAGCATGGCCAATCCACCTAACCTGCTCATCTTTGGACGCTAAGGGGCAATTTAGCGTGGCCAATCCACCTAACCTGCACATCTTTGGACACTAAGGGACAATTTAGCATGGCCAATCCACCTAACCTACACATCTTTAGACACTAAGGGACAATTTAGCATGGCCAATCCACCTAACCTGCTCATCTTTGGACGCTAAGGGGCAATTTAGCGTGGCCAATCCACCTAACCTGCACATCTTTGGACACTAAGGGACAATTTAGCATGGCCAATCCACCTAACCTGCTCATCTTTGGACGCTAAGGGGCAATTTAGCGTGGCCAATCCACCTAACCTGCACATCTTTGGACACTAAGGGACAATTTAGCGTGGCCAATCCACCTAACCTGCACATCTTTGGACACTAAGGGGCAATTTAGCGTGGCCAATCCACCTAACCTGCACATCTTTGGACACTAAGGGGCAATTTAGCATGGCCAATCCACCTAACCTACACATCTTTGGACACTAAAGGACAATTTAGCATGGCCAATCCACCTAACCTGCACATCTTTGGACACTATGGGGCAATTTAGCATGGCCAATCCACCTAACCTGCACATCTTTGGACACTAAGGAACAATTTAGCATAGCCAATCCACCCAACCTACACATCTTTGGACATTAAGGGACAATTTAGCGTGGCCAATCCACCTAACCTACGCATCTTTGGACACTAAGGGGCAATTTAGCATGGCCAATCCACCCAACCTATACATCTTTGGACACTAAGGGGCAATTTAGCATGACCAATCCATCTAACCTGCACATCTTTGGACACTAAGGAGCAATTTAGCATGGCCAATCCACATAACCTGCACATCTTTGGATACTAAGGGACAAGTTAGCAGTTTTGATCCCCTTATTTGTGGAGGATATATTGGCCTTGGAGGGAGTGCAGAGGAGGTTCACTCAGCTGATACCGGAGTTGAGGGGGTTGGATTATGAAGAGAGACTAAATAGACTGGGTCTGTACTCGTTGGAGTTTAGAAGGATGAGGGGGGATCTTGTAGAGACGAATAAGATAATGAAGGGAATGGATTGGATAGAGACACAGTGAGCACGTGAACTTAGAAAGGATTGCAGGACTAGAGGACACAGCCTCAAGATAAGGGGGGAGCAGTTTCGATCAGAGTTGAGGAGGAACTTCTTCACTCAAACCTCTGGAATTCTCTGCCCGTTGAAGTGGGGGGGGCTGCCTCGCTGAATATATTGAAGTCACGGGTAGATAGGTTTCTGATAGACAGGGGGAGAGAGAGCGGGAACTGATCCACTTCAGATCAGCCATGATCTTATTGAATGGCGGGGCAGGCTCGAAGAGGCTCTGTCTGTTCGTGTGCCTATCCGGGTAAGCCTTAAATATCGCTAACCTATCTGCCTCAACTCCCTCGCTTGGCCACCACCCCCTCCCTCTGTGTAAAAAAAAACCTTTGCCCGCAGCATCTCCACTCAACCTTTCCCCCCCGCTAACCTTAAATCTACGCCCCCTTGTCATTTGTACGCTGGGGAAAAAAACTTCCAACTGCTCACCTTATCTAACCCCCTCATAATTTTACAAAGCTCTATCAAGTTCGCCACCCCCCCCCCCCCCCGACACAGCTTCTGTCTTTCCAATCTCTGATAAAGGACTCGAAACATAATGGAGGGGCACAGATCAGTTAGATACCTTTTCCCAAAGGCAGGGGAGTCTGAAACTCGAGGGCAGAGGTTTCGGGTGAGAGGAGAGAGATATAGGAGGGTCCAGAGGGGGCAATTTTTTTCACACAGAGAGTCTGGAACCAGAGGTAGTAGTAAAGGTGGGTACAATTTGGTCTTTTACGTGGGTACAGAGGGATGTGGGCCAAACGCCGGCACTTGGGATGAGCTTCATGGTTTAGTAAAAAGGTGACAGCATGGGTAGGGACTGTTTCCATGTTGTAAACCTCTCTGACTCTCTGGTCTAGTCCACACTCTGTCTGCGGGCAACGTCCTCTGTACCTTCCTGCTTTGTCTGTACGGTTCGGGAAAACTTCCGATTATATTCTCAGGAACAGTTTTAGATTTGATTTCTGATTGTTATGTGTTTCAGGATACAGCGAAAAGTATTGTTTCTTCCATCCGATACATATATGCTGTCCTTTTACTCGAGCTACTAAGCTATTCCCAATTGCCCATCTCAAAAGACCAAATTGTACCCACCTCTACTACTACCTCTGGTTCCAGACTCTCTGTGTGAAACAAATTGCCCCCTCTAGACCCTCCTATATCTCTCTCCTCTCACCCGAAACCTCTGCCCTCGAGTTTGAGACTCCCCTGCCTTTGGGAAAAGGTATCTAACTGATCTGTGCCCCTCATTATGTTTCGAGTCCTTTATCAGAGATTGGAAAGACAGAAGCTGTGTCGGGGGGGGGGGTGGGGTGGTGAACTTGATAGAGCTTTGTAAAATTACGAGGGGGTTAGATAAGGTGAGCAGTTGGAAGTTTTTTTCCCCAGCGTACAAATGACAAGGGGGCGTAGATTTAAGGTTAGCGGGGGGAAAGGTTGAGTGGAGATACTGCGGGCAAAGGTTTTTTTTCACACGGCAGTGGGGGGGGGGGGGCAAGCGAGGGGGTTGAGGCAGAGAGGTTAGCGACATTTAAGATTTACCCGGATAGGCACTCGAACAGATGGGGAACAGTGGGTTCCAGGTGGTTGGTCTAGATAGGACAGAGTGACGTTTGGAGGGGCTGATTCTATGCTGTTCTATGTCCTAAGATCACCCCCTCAGCCTCCCTTACGGGTAATAAAAATCCCTGTCTCACAGATCCATGGAAGACGGCAGTGCAGAAGAGGCCATTCAGCCCACTACGTTGACACTGATGCAAGATTCTGACCTGCCCACCTCACCCCACTTGGCAGCACTGAACCCATAGCCCTGAATGTTGTGATGTGCCCAGTGCTGACCCAGGTACTTTGTAAATGATGTGAGGCGTCCCCACCCTCCCAGGCAGCACATTCCAGGCCCCTCCGGGTTAAAAAAAAACTCCTGCCTCAAATCCTACCCTCCCTCCCCCTCACTTTTAACTTGTGTCCCTTGGTAACTGCCCCTCCAACTCAGGGGGGTCAGCTTTCCATCCCACCCTGCCTTGATCTATCGAATAGAGCCGCAGAGGTTTACAACAGCGAAACAGGCCCTTCAGCCCAACCTGCCCAATGCTACCTCCCCTCCTTGGAGCTTTTAAGCTAATCCAAGTGCCCACATTTGTCCCACGCCCGTCAATACCCACGTAACTGTCTAAACGCTTCTTAAAAGACCAAATTGTGCCCGTCTCTGGTCCAGACTCTCTGTGCGAACAAATTCCCCCTCTGGACCCTTCTGATACCTCTTCCCTCTCACTTTAAACCCTTAGACTCCCCTCCCTCTGGGAGAAGATAGTGACTATCTCGCTGATCTGTGCCCCTCATTATTCGATAGACCTCTGGAAGATCACCCCCGCTGCCCCTCACGTCACGGTCAAGCCCAATTGGCTCGACTTGAGTCTCAACTCACCCGACAGTTTGGGGAGCGGGGAGCTTTGGCCCGGGAAGGTGTCTGAGACTTCAGAGGAAGGAGAGACGGCTGCGGGTCAAGGATCAGTCCCAGGAGCGGAGATTGTGCAAACCCTGTGGATTTTGGACAGCGAGGTGTGTGTGTATGAGTGTATTAGGGGGAGGGAACTGTTCAAAGTTCCCGTGATATAATGGCAACAGAGAGAGAGGAAGGAGAATTGTGCGGGAGATTGAAGCGTCAGGGATTGGAGCTCGAGTTCCCAACAAACCCAAGGAAGGGGGGAGACGGATTCGGAAATCTCCGAGAGACGTAAATGATAGCGGAAAGTTTGGAATCCGGTTTCGCGTCTAATGGCACCAGGGCTCATGGGTCAAGTTGGGGGGGGGGGTGTTACGGAGCCTCATTGAAGGGGTCCAAGACGGTGGGGTGGGGTGGGGTGGGGTGGGGTGGGGGGAGACGAGAAACAGAATGAGGCGCACCGCCATTCACGAAGATATCCGCAAACGTGAGGCGAAGCGTCATTCTCGCCGTATCTGCCTCCAGCGACCCGTGGATCCTGAGAGGGGGCTGGCTGCTTTGGGGGATGTGATCGGTGGCACGGCGAGAATGCACATTCTCCCGTGTCTGCGTGGGTTTCCTCCGGGTGCTCCGTTTCCTCCCATCGTCCGAAATAAATGCTGGTTAGTTGGATTGGCCATGCTAAATTGCCCCTTAGTGTCCAAAGATGTGCAGGTTAGGGGATTGGCCATGCTAAATTGCCCCTTAGTGCCAAAGATGTGCAGTTTAGGGGGATTGGCCATGCTAAATTGTCCCTAGTGTCCAAAGATGTGCAGGTTAGGTGGATTGGCCAGCTAATTGCCTTAGTGTCAAAGATGAGTAGGTTAGGTGGATTGCCATGCTAAATTGTCCTTAGTGTCCAAAGATGTGTAGGTTGGTGGGATTGGCCATGCTAAATTGCCCTTAGTGTCCAAAGATGTGTAGGTTGGTGATTGGCATGCTAATTCCTTAGTGTCCAAAGATGTGTAGGTAGGTGGATTAGGCATGTAAATTGCCTTATTGCCAAAGTTTGTAGGTTAGGTGGATGGCATGTAAAGCCTAGTTCAAGATGCAGGTTAGGGGATTGGCCTTAAATTGCTCGTGTCAAGATGTGCAGGTTAGGGGGATTGGCCATGCTAAATTGTCCCTTAGTGTCCAAAGATGTGCAGGTTAGGTGGATTGGCCATGCTAAATTGTCCCTAGTTCAAAGATTGCAGGTTAGGTTGCTTGATGCTAAATAGCCCTTAGTGTCCAAAGATGTGTAGGTTAGGTGGATTGACCATGCTAAATTGTCCCTTAGTGTCCAAAGATGTGTAGGTTGGGGGGATTGGCCATGCTAAATTGCCCCTTAGTGTCCAAAGATGTGTAGGTTAGGTGGATTGGCCATGCTAAATTGCCCCTTAGTGTCCAAAGATGTGTAGGTTAGGTGGATTAGCCTTGCTAAATTGTCCCTTATTGTCCAAAGATGTGCAGGTTAGGTGGATTGGCCATGCTAAATTGCCCCTTAGTGTCCAAATATGTGTAGGTTAGGTGGATTGGCCATGCTAAATTGTCCCTTAGTGTCCAAAGATGTGTAGTTTAGGTGGATTGGCCATGCTAAATTGTCCCTTAGTGTCCAAAGATGTGTAGGTTAGGTGGATTGGCCATGCTAAATTGTCCCTTAGTGTCCAAAGATGTGCAGGTTAGGTGGATTGGCCATGCTAAATTGCCCCTTAGTGTCCAATGATGTGTAGGTTAGGTGGATTGGCCATGCTAAATTGCCCCTTAGTGTCCAAAGATGTGTAGGTTAGGTGGATTGGCCATGCTAAATTGTCCCTTAGTGTCCAAAGATGTGCAGGTTAGGAGAATTGGCCATGCTAAATTGTCCCTTAGTGTCCAATGATGTGTAGGTTAGGTGGATTGGCCATGCTAAATTGCCCCTTAGTGTCCAAAGATGTGTAGGTTAGGTGGATTGGCCATGATAAATTGTCCCTTAGTGTCCAATGATGTGTAGGTTAGGTGGATTGGCCATGCTAAATTGCCCCTTAGTGTCCAAAGATGTGTAGGTTAAGGTGGATTGGCCATGCTAAATTGTCCCTTAGTGTCCTAAGATGTGTAGGTTAGGTGGATTGGCCATGCTAAATTGTCCCTTAGTGTCCAATGATGTGTAGGTTAGGTGGATTGGCCATGCTAAATTGCCCCTTAGTGTCCAAAGATGTGTAGGTTAGGTGGATTGGCCATGCTAAATTGTCCCTTAGTGTCCAAAGATGTGCAGGTTAGGAGAATTGGCCATGCTAAATTGTCCCTTAGTGTCCAATGATGTGTAGGTTAGGTGGATTGGCCATGCTAAATTGCCCCTTAGTGTCCAAAGATGTGTAGGTTAGGTGGATTGGCCATGATAAATTGTCCCTTAGTGTCCAATGATATGTAGGTTAGGTGGATTGGCCATGCTACATTGCCCCTTAGTGTCCAAAGATGTGTAGGTTAGGTGGATTGGCCATGCTAAATTGTCCCTTAGTGTCCAAAGATGTGTAGGTTAGGTGGATTGGCCATGCTAAATTGCCCCTTAGTGTCCAAAGATGTTTAGGTTAGGTGGATTAGCCATGCTAAATTGCCCCTTAGTGTCCAAAGATGTGTAGGTTAGGTGGATTGGCTGTGCTAAATTGCCCCTTAGTGTCCAAAGATGTGTAGGTTAGGTGAATTGGCCACGCTAAATTGCCCCTTAGTGTCCAAAGATGTGTAGGTTAGGTGGATTGGCCATGCTAAATTTCGACGGTTAGTACTGAGGAACTGCCGCACTGTCAGAGGGTCAGTGCTGAGGGAGTGCCGCACTGTCAGAGGATCAGTGCTGAGGCAGCGCCGCACTGTCAGAGGGTCAGTACTGAGGGGGTGCCGCACTGTTAGAGGGTCAGTGCTGAGGGAGTGCCGCACTGTCAGAAGGTCAGTGCTGAGGGAGCACCGCCCTGTCAGAGGGTCAGTGCTGAGGGAGTGCCGCACTGTCAGAGGGTCAGTACTGAGGGGGTGCCGCACTGTCAGAGGGTCAGTGCTGAGGGAGTGCCGCACTGTCAGAGGGTCAGTACTGAGGGGGTGCCGCACTGTCAGAGGGTCAGTGCTGAGGGAGTGCCGCACTGTCAGAGGGTCAGTACTGAGGGGGTGCCGCACTGTCAGAGGGTCAGTGCTGAGGGAGTGCCGCACTGTCAGAGGGTCAGTACTGAGGGGGTGCCGCACTGTCAGAGGGTCAGTGCTGAGGGAGTGCCGCACTGTCAGAAGGTCAGTGCTGAGGGAGCACCGCCCTGTCAGAGGGTTAGTGCTGAGGGAGTGCCGCACTGTCAGAGGGTCAGTGCTGAGGGAGTGCCACACTGTCAGAGGCATCCTATCAGTACTGACCCTCTGACAGTGCGGCGCTCCCTCAGCACTGACCCTCTGACAGTGCGGCACTCCCTCAGCACTGACCCTCTGACAATGCGGCACTCCCTCAGTACTGACCCTCTGACAGTGCGGCACTCCCTCAGCATTGACCCTCTGACAATGCAGCACTCCCTCAGCACTGACCCTCTGACGGTGCGGCACTCCCTCAGTACTGACCCTCTGACGGTGCGGCGCTCCCTCAGTACTGACCCTCTGACAGTGCAGCACTCCCTCAGCACTGACCCTCTGACGGTGCGGCACTCCCTCAGCACCGACCCTCTGACAGTGCGGTGCTCCCTCAGTACTGACCCTCTGACAGTGCGGCACTCCATCAGTTCTGACCCTCTGACAGTGCGGCACTCCCTCAGCACTGACCCTCTGGCAGTGCGGCACTCCCTCAGCACTGACCCTCTGACAGTGCGGCACTCCCTCAGCACTGACCCTCTGACAATGCGGCACTCCCTCAGCACTGACCCTCTGACAGTGCGGCGCTCCCTCAGTACTGACCCTCTGACAGTGCGGCACTCCCTCAGCACTGACCCTCTGATAGTGCGGCACTCCCTCAGCACTGACCCTCTGACAGTGCGGCACTCCCTCAGCACTGACCCTCTGACAGTGCGGCACTCCCTCAGTACTGACCCTCTGACAGTGCGGCACTCCCTCAGCACTGACCCTCTGACAGAGCTGAGAGACTCCTGAGTGTGTTTACCCCAGTGCAGCACTGGCATTTCCACAGTGTATGCCAGTCCGTACAGGGGAAATTTAAAATCTCCCACCCTGTTGGTTATATCCTTGCCAAAATCTGCCGATATATCCGTTTCTCTCTCCCCGCGGCAGTCTGCTGTCAAGTAAACCCCAACACCGTGACTTCACCCTCCCTGTCCCTGAGAACAATCCACATAGCCTCACTGTAGACCGCTCTCCCGCCTCCTAGTCTGGAGATGGTGAGCACTGGACTGGGCTAAACACAGCCCAAATTCTCCAGGTTAGAGTCCAACTGGTCTACTTTGGAGGCACACACTTTTGGAGTGTCGCCTCTTCGTAAGAACCTACGAAATCAGAGCAGGAGGGGGCTATCTCGCCCCTCGAGCCTGCCCCGCCGTTCAACAAGATCACAGCTGATCGGAAGTGGATCAGTTCCACTTTCCCGCTCTCTCTCCCCCTGTCTATCAAAAACCTATCTAACCGTGACTTCAAAGATTCAGCGAGGTAGCCCCCACGGGCACAGAATTCTAGAGATTTGAGTGAAGAAGTTCCTGACTCAACTCCAATCTAAGTTTCTCCCCCCTTATCTTGAAGCTGTGTCCTGTAGTCCTGTTATCCTTTCTAAGCGGGAAGAATCTCTCTTATATTGAAGCTGTGTCTTCTAGTCCTGCGATCCTTTCTAAGCGGGAAGAATCTCTCTTATCTTGAGGCTGTGTCCTCTAGTCCTGCGATCCTTTCTAAGTGGGAAGAATCTCTCTTATCTTGAGGCTGTGTCCTCTAGTCCTGCGATCCTTTCTAAGTGGGAAGAATCTCTCTTATCTTGAGGCTGTGTCCCCTAGTCCTGTTATCCTTTCTAAGTGGGAAGAATCTCTCTTATCTTGAAGCTGTGTCCTCTAGTCCTGCGATCCTTTCTAAGTGGGAAGAATCTCTCTTATCTTGAAGCTGTGTCCTCTAGTCCTGCGATCCTTTCTAAGCGGGGAGAATCTCTCTTATCTTGACGCTGTGTCCTCTAGTCCTGCGATCCTTTCTAAGTGGGAAGAATCTCTCTTATCTTGAGGCTGTGTCCTCTAGTCCTGTTATCCTTTCTAAGCGGGAAGAATCTCTCTTATCTTGAAGCTGTGTCCTCTAGTCCTGTTATCCTTTCTAAGCGGGAAGAATCTCTCTTATCTTGAGGCTGTGTCCTCTAGTCCTGCGATCCTTTCTAAGCGGGGAGAATCTCTCTTATCTTGAAGCTGTGTCCTCTAGTCCTGCAATCCTTTCTAAGCGGGAAGAATCTCTCTTATCTTGAGGCTGTGTCCTCTAGTCCTGCGAACCTTTCTAAGCGGGAAGAATCTCTCTTATCTTGAGGCTGTGTCCTCTAGTCCTGTTATCCTTTCTAAGCGGGAAGAATCTCTCTTATCTTGAGGCTGTGTCCTCTAGTCCTGCGATCCTTTCTAAGTGGGAAGAATCTCTCTTATCTTGAAGCTGTGTCCTCTAGTCCTGCGATCCTTTCTAAGTGGGAAGAATCTCTCTTATCTTGAAGCTGTGTCCTCTAGTCCTGTTATCCTTTCTAAGTGGGAAGAATCTCTCTTATCTTGAGGCTGCGCCCTCTAGTCCTGTTATCCTTTCTAAGCGGGAAGAATCTCTCTTATCTTGAAGCTGTGTCCTCTAGTCCTGCGATCCTTTCTAAGCGGGAAGAATCTCTCTTATCTTGAGGCTGTGTCCTCTAGTCCTGTTATCCTTTCTAAGCGGGAAGAATCTCTCTTATCTTGAAGCTGTGTCCTCTAGTCCTGCGATCCTTTCTAAGCGGGAAGAATCTCTCTTATATTGAAGCTGTGTCTTCTAGTCCTGCGATCCTTTCTAAGCGGGAAGAATCTCTCTTATCTTGAGGCTGTGTCCTCTAGTCCTGTTATCCTTTCTAAGCGGGAAGAATCTCTCTTATCTTGAAGCTGTGTCCTCTAGTCCTGCGATCCTTTCTAAGTGGGAAGAATCTCTCTTATCTTGAGGCTGTGTCCTCTAGTCCTGCGATCCTTTCTAAGCGGGGAGAATCTCTCTTATCTTGAGGCTGTGTCCTCTAGTCCTGCGAACCTTTCTAAGCGAGAAGAATCTCTCTTATCTTGAAGCTGTGTCCTCTAGTCCTGCTATCCTTTCTAAGTGGGAAAAATCACTCTTATCTTGAAGCTGTATCCTCTAGTCCTGTTATCCTTTCTAAGTTGGAAGAACCTCTCTTATCTTGAGGCTGTGCCCTCTAGTCCTGCGATCCTTTCTAAGCGGGAAGAATCTCTCTTATCTTGAAGCTGTGTCCTCTAGTCCTGCAATCCTTTCTAAGCGGGAAGAATCTCTCTTATCTTGAGGCTGTGTCCTCTAGTCCTGCGATCCTTTCTAAGCGGGAAGAATCTCTCTCATCTTGAGGCTGTGTCCTCTAGTCCTGCGATCCTTTCTAAGCGGGAAGAATCTCTCTTATCTTGAAGCTGTGTCCTCTAGTCCTGTTATCCTTTCTAAGCGGGAAGAATCTCTCTTATCTTGAGGCTGTGTCCTCTAGTCCTGTTATCCTTTCTAAGCGGGAAGAATCACTCTTATGTTGAAGCTGTATCCTCTAGTCCTGTTATCCTTTCGGTTACAAGTCGTGTGCCTCAGGGATCTGTTTTGGGGCCACTGCTGTTTGTAATTTTTATTAATGATCTGGATGAGGGTATAGTTGGATGGATTAGTAAGTTTGCTGATGACACCAAAGTCGGAGGTGTGGTAGATTGTGAGGAAGGGTGTCATAGTTTGCAGGATGACTTAGAAAGGTTGCAGAGCTGGGCTGAGAGATGGCGGATGGAGTTTAATGTGGAGAAGTGTGAGGTAATTCATTTCGGTAGGAATAACAGATGTGTTGAGTATAGGGCTAACGGGAGGACTTTGAATAGTGTGGAGGAGCAGAGGGATCTAGGTGTCTGTGTACATAGATCCCTGAAAGTTGGGAATCAAGTAGATAAGGTTGTTAAGAAGGCATACGGAGTCTTGGCGTTTATTGGTAGGGGGATTGAATTTAGGAGTCGCAGCGTCATGTTGCAACTGTACACATCTCTGGTGCGGCCACACTTGGAGTTTTGTGTGCAGTTCTGGTCCCCACATTACAGGAAGGATGTAGAGGCTTTGGAGAGGGTGCAGAGGAGGTTTATCAGGATGTTGCCTGGTATGGAGGGGAGATCCTATGAGGAAAGACTGAGAGATTTGGGATTGTTTTCGCTGGAAAGAAGGCGGCTAAGGGGAACGCATTGAAACATATAAGATGATCAGAGGTTTAGACAGGGTAGATAATGATAGCCTTTTTCCTAGGATGGAGAAAGCTAGCACGAGGGGGCACGATTTTAAATTAAGGGGGGGTAGTTATAGGACAGATGTCAGGGGTAGGTTCTTTACCCAGAGGGTGGTGAGGGACTGGAATGCCCTGCCAGCTGCGGTTGTAAATGCACCTAGTTTGGGGGTGTTTAAGAGATCTGTAGATAGGTTTATGGACGAAAAGGGATTGGTTTAGGCTAGTGGGTCATTGTTTTGTAACTGGGCGGCGCAGCATCGTGGGCCGAAGGGCCTGTTCTGCGCTGTAATGTTCTATGTTGTATGTTTCTAAGCGGGAAGAATCTCTCTTATCTTGAAGCTGTGCCCTCTGGTCCTGCGATCCTTTCTAAGCGGGAAGTATCTCTCTACCTCTCCCCTATTCCTTCCCCTGAGCCCGCCTGAGAATTGGAACCCATCCATCCCCCCCCCCCCGGAATTGAGTGTATGCCTGGGCGAACAGCGTCCTAGCTCCCAGGATGAGTCCACGCTCAAACTGTGTGCGCACACAGGCCTGTGCTTTAACTCTTCGACTTGGTGGCTCCTGGAGACCGGAGGTGGAGGATCTCCTTGGCCAGTGTCCAGACGTAATGTCTCTTTGCCGTCTCTCTCTCTCTCTCTCCCGCGCTGTGTCGTTGTAGCCCAGGATGGGAACAGACTGTGGGAAGACACTTACCCCACTCGCACACCAGTAAAGTCGACTGCGCCCCGTCCTTCCCACAAGTGGTATTTTGGAACGTGTCCTGGGGAGGATGAGACAAGCTTTTGTTCTGTGTTTCAGAGACCGATTGGGGCAGACGGAGGGAGAAAATGTTACCCCTGAACCAGAGGGTGAAGCGGACTCTCACCCTGGTGACGGGTCTGTTCGAGTGCCTGGGATTTGCGGGAGCGATATTTGGCTGGGCGTCGCTAGTTTTTGTCCTGAAGACAGAAGGGTATTTCTCCGACCTCTGCGTACCTCTGCACAATGTCAGCGACTCCCGGAACGTCAGCCGTGAGTGTGGGCTAGTACACGGAGCGATGGGCAGAAAGGGCTTAACTTAGCACTGCTGCCCCACGGCGCCAGGGTCCCAGTCCCAGAGTGGGGATGCACCTTCTCCCTGTGTCTGCCTGGGTCCCATTCATACTGGGGCGCTCCCCTCAGTACTGACCCTCTGACAGTGCGGCACTCCCTCAGCAATGACCCTCTGACAGTGCGGCACTCCCTCAGCAATGACCCTCTGACAGTGCGGCACTCCCTCAGCACTGACCCTCTGACAGTGCGGCACTCCCTCAGCACTGACCCTCTGACAGTGCGGCACTCCCTCAGCACTGACCCTCTGACAGTGCGGCACTCCCTCAGCACTGACCCTCTGACAGTGCGGCACTCCCTCAGCACTGACCCTCTGACAGTGCGGCACTCCCTCAGCATTGAACCTCTGACAGTGCGGCGCTCCCTCAGCACTGACCCTCTGACAGTGCGGCACTCCCTCAGCACTGACCTTCTGACAGTGCGGCACTCCCTCAGCACTGACACTCTGACAGTGCGGCACTCCCTCAGCACTGACCCTCTGACAGTGCGGCACTCCCTCAGCACTGACCCTCTGACAGTGCGGCACTCCCTCAGCACTGACCCTCTGACAGTGCGGCACTCCCTCAACACTGACCCTCTGACAGTGCGGCATTCCCTCAGCACTGACACTCAGACAATGTGGAGCTCCCTCAGCACTGACCCTCTGACAGTGCGGCACTACCTCAGCACTGACCCTCTGACAGTGCGGCACTCCCTCAGCACTGACACTCAGACAATGCGGAGCTCCCTCAGCACTGACCCTCTGACAGTGCGGCACTCCCTCAGCACTGACCCTCTGACAGTGCGGCACTCCCTCAGCACTGACACTCAGACAATGCGAAGCTCCCTCAGCACTGACCCTCTGACAGTGTGGCACTCCCTCAGCACTGACCCTCTGACAGTGCGGCACTCCCTCAGCACTGACCCTCTGACAGTGTGGTACTCCGTCAGCACTGACCCTCTGACAGTGCGGCACTCCCTCAGCACTGACCCTCTGACAGTGCGGCACTCCCTCAGCACTGACCCTCTGACAGTGCGGCACTCCCTCAGCACTGACCCTCTGACAGTGCGGCACTCCCTCAGCACTGACCCTCTGACAGTGCGGCACTCCCTCAGCACTGACCCTCTGACAGTGCGGCACTCCCTCAGCACTGACCCTCTGACAGTGCGGCAGTTCCTCAGCACTGACCCTCTGACAGTGCGGCACTCCCTCAGCACTGACCGTCTGACAGTGCGGCAGTTCCTCAGCACTGACCCTCTGACAGTGCGGCAGTTCCTCAGCACTGACCCTCTGACAGTGCGGCACTCCCTCAGCACTGACCCTCTGACAGTGCGGCACTCCCTCAGCACTGACCCTCTGACAGTGCGGCACTCCCTCAGCACTGACCCTCTGAGAGTGCGGCACTCCCTCAGCACTGACCCTCTGACAGTGCGGCACTCCCTCAGCACTGACCCTCTGACAGCGCGGCACTCCCTCAGCACTGACCCTCTGACAGTGCGGCACTCCCTCAGCACTGACCCTCTGACAGTGCGGCACTCCCTTAGCACTGACCCCCTGACAGTGCGACACTCCCTCAGCACTGACCCTCTGACAGTGCGGCGCTGCCTCAGCACTGACCCTCTGACAGTGCGGCACTCCCGCAACACTGACCCTCTGACAGTGCGGCATTACCTCAGCACTGACCCTCTGACAGTGCGGCACTCCCTCAGCACTGACCCTCTGACAGTGCGGCACTCCCTCAGCACTGACCTTCTGACAGTGCGGCACTCCCTCAGCACTGTCCCTCTGACAGTGCGGCACTCCCTCAGCACTGACCCTCTGACAGTGCGGCACTCCCTCAGCACTGACCGTCTGACAGTGCGGCAGTTCCTCAGCACTGACCGTCTGACAGTGCGGCAGTTCCTCAGCACTGACCCTCTGACAGTGCAGCACCCCCTCAGCACTGACCCTCTGACAGTGCAGCACCCCCTCAGCACTGACCCTCTGACAGTGCGGCAGTTCCTCAGCACTGACCCTCTGACAGTGCGGCACTCCCTCAGCACTGACCCTCTGACAGTGCGGCACTCTCTTAGCACTGACCCTCTGACAGTGCGGCACTCCCTCAGCACTGACCCTCTGACAGTGCGGCACTCACTCAGCACTGACCCTCTGACAGTGCGGCCATCCCACAGCACTGACCCTCTGACAGTGCGGCACTCCCTCAACACTGACCCTCTGACAGTGTGGCACTCCCACAGCACTGACCCTCTGACAGTGCGGCACTCACTCAGCACTGACCCTCTGACAGTGCGGCACTCCCACAGCACTGACCCTCTGACAGTGCGGCACTCCCTCAGCACTGACCCTCTGACAGTGCGGCGCTCCCACAGCACTGACCCTCTGACAGTGCGGCGCTCCCACAGCACTGACCCTCTGACAGTGCGGCACTCCCTCGGCACTGACCCTCTGACAGTGCGGCACTCCCTCAGTACTGACCCTCTGACAGTGCGGCACTCCCTCAGCACTGACCCTCTGACAGTGCGGCACTCCCTCAGCACTGACCCCCTGACAGTGCGGCACTCCCTCAGTACTGACCCTCTGACAGTGCGGCACTCGCTCAGCACTGACCCTCTGACAGTGCGGCACTCCCTCAGCACTGACCCTCTGACAGTGCGGCACTCCCTCAGCACTGACCCTCTGACAGTGCGGCACTCCCTCAGCACTGACCCTCTGACAGTGCAGCACCCCCTCAGCACTGACCCTCTGACAGTGCGGCGCTCCCTCAGCACTGACCCTCTGACAGTGCGGCACTCCCTCAGCACTGACCCTCTGACAGTGCGGCACTCCCTCAGCACTGACCCTCTGACAGTGCGGCACTCCCTCAGCACTGACCCTCTGACAGTGCAGCACTCCCTCAGCACTGACCCTCTGACAGTGCGGCAGTTCCTCAGCACTGACCCTCTGACAGTGCGGCACTCCCTCAGCACTGACCCTCTGACAGTGCGGCACTCCCTCAGCACTGACCCTCTGACAGTGCGGCACTCCCTCAGCACTGACCCTCTGAGAGTGCGGCACTCCCTCAGCACTGACCCTCTGACAGTGCGGCACTCCCTCAGCACTGACCCTCTGACAGTGCGGCACTCCCTCAGCACTGACCCTCTGACAGTGCGGCACTCCCTCAGCACTGACCCTCTGACAGTGCGGCACTCCCTTAGCACTGACCCCCTGACAGTGCGACACTCCCTCAGCACTGACCCTCTGACAGTGCGGCGCTACCTCAGCACTGACCGTCTGACAGTGCGGCAGTTCCTCAGCACTGACCCTCTGACAGTGCGGCACTCCCTCAGTACTGACCCTCTGACAGTGCGGCACTCCCTCAGCACTGACCCTCTGACAGTGCGGCACTCCCTCAGCACTGACCCTCTGACAGTGCGACACTCCCTCAGCACTGACCCTCTGACAGGGCGGCGCTCCCTCAGCACTGACCCTCTGACAGTGCGGCGCTCCCTCAGCACTGACCCTCTGACAGTGCGGCGCTCCCTCAGCACTGACCCTCTGACAGTGCGGCGCTCCCTCAGCACTGACCCTCTGACAGTGCGGCACTCCCTCAGCACTGACCCTCTGACAGTGCGGCACTCCCTCAGCACTGACCCTCTGACAGTGCAGCACTCCCTCATTACTGACCCTCTGACAGTGCGGCACTCCCTCAGCACTGACCCTCTGACAGTGCGGCTCTCCCTCAGCACTGACCCTCTGACAGTGCGGCACTCCCTCAGTACTGACCCTCTGACAGTGTGGCTCTCCCTCAGTACTGACCCTCTGACAGTGCGGCACTCCCTCAGTACTGACCCTCTGACAGTGCGGCACTCCCTCAGCACTGACCCTCTGACAGTGTGGCTCTCCCTCAGTACTGACCCTCTGACAGTGCGGCACTCCCTCAGTACTGACCCTCTGACAGTGCGGTACTCCCTCAGCACTGACCCTCTGACAGTGTGGCTCTCCCTCAGTACTGACCCTCTGACAGTGCGGCACTCCCTCAGTACTGACCCTCTGACAGTGCGGCACTCCCTCAGTACTGACCCTCTGACAGTGCGGCACTCCCTCAGCACTGACCCTCTGACAGTGTGGCTCTCCCTCAGTACTGACCCTCTGACAGTGCGGCACTCCCTCAGCACTGACCCTCTGACAGTGTGGCTCTCCCTCAGTACTGACCCTCTGACAGTGCGGCACTCCCTCAGTACTGACCCTCTGACAGTGCGGTACTCCCTCAGCACTGACCCTCTGACAGTGCGGCACTCCCTCAGTACTGACCCTCTGACAGTGCGGCACTCCCTCAGTACTGACCCTCTGACAGTGCGGCTCTCCCTCAGTACTGACCCTCTGACAGTGCGGCACTCCCTCAGCACTGACCCTCTGACAGTGCGGCGCTCCCTCAGCACTGACCCTCTGACAGTGCGGCTCTCCCTCAGTACTGACCCTCTGACAGTGCGGCACTCCCTCAGTACTGACCCTCTGACAGTGCGGTACTCCCTCAGCACTGACCCTCTGACAGTGCGGCAGTCCCTCAGCACTGACCCTCTGACAGTGCGGCACTCCCTCAGCACTGACCCTCTGACAGTGTGGCTCTCCCTCAGTACTGACGCTCTGCACCTCCCCTTCCCCTCCCCTCCACCTCCCCTCCCTCTCTCTCTGCCTCTCTGTTTTGCAGTGGACTGTCACGAGCAGGATGATCAGTTTGCCTTGATCTTTACGCTGGCATCTTTTATGGACAGCTTTACCACCTTGCCCAGTGGTTGTGTCTTCGATTACCTTGGCACCCGGGCAGCGCAGACCATCGCCATGTGAGTGCCTCACCCCTTCACATTGGGCAGGAGGGTTAGAGGTTGGTCGTCCTGGTGAGCGGGGGGAGAGGGGGGAGAGGGAGGGCGGAGGGGTCCCAGTGGGAGGGGGCGTGGGCATGGGGAGTGGGGCAGGGATGTCATGGATAGGTGTGGGACTGGTGGTGATCGGCAAATGGAAGGTGGTATCCAAATTGGGGGGGGGGAGAGGAGAGTGGGGGTGGGGGAAGGAACGAATGGGTGGGGGTGCAAATGGGGGAGGGGCGAGTGGGCTGGGGGGGCAAATGGGGGAGGGGCGATGTTGGGGCGGGGCTAATGTGGGGGTGGGGGAAGGAACCCCACAGGGAGGGATGGGTGGGGGTGCAAATGGGAAAGGGGCGAGTGGGCTGGGGGGGCAAATGGGGGAGGGGCGGGGCTAATGTAGGGAGTGGTCTAATGGGGGGGAGGGGCGAATAGGGAGCTGATGTGGGGGAGGGGCCAATGCGGGGGGAGGGGAAAACTGCCACTCTGCAGCTGTCAGTGGGGGGAGGGCAGCGGGTCTGCGATCAGTGGGATTGCGGGGGGGTGTCTGCGGTCGGTCTGGACAACGGGGGGTGTCGGTGAGGCCCATCGCTCGAGTCACGGGCCTCCGTGTTTGCAGGGGAAGGGCGCTGCTTCAGACTGCCTTCAGCAGCAGGGGCCTGACAGCTCTGTCTATCAGACCCCTGGCCACTGCCAGCGCGCGTGTGCAGCCCCGGAGCTCTGCACATGCGCACACCCTCCCTCTGCAGGCTTTCGGATGTGTTCAGCCCCACCCAGCGGACTCTGCTCAGGATTGTGCAGGGGGGGGGGGGGGGGCCTGGAAACACACCCCAAAGAACGGATCGGAAACACTCCCGGTTTCCCGTCCGCTCGGCACTCCGAAAAAACATGGTAACATCGGCCCCCATCGGATCGAGAAGCAGGGGGAGGCCATTCCAACCTGCAGTGACATTCATTTTGGTCATGGCTAATCCCCCCCCCCCCCTCCCCCCCCCCCCACACAACTCCCATATCCCTCAATCCCTTTCGCCCCCAAGAGCGAAATCTAATTTCCTCTTGAAATCACACAACTCAACATGGGAGTGAATTCCACACATTCACCACCCTCTGGGTGAAGAAATTTCTCCTCACCTCAGTCCTACCCCTTATCCTCAAACTCTGACCCCTAGTTCTGGACTCCCCCCACCATCGGGAACATTCTTTCTGAATCTACCCTGTCTCACCCTGTTAGAATTTTATAAGTTTCTATGAGATTCCCTCTCACTCTTCTAAACTCCAGTGAATATAATCTTAACTGACTTAGTCTCTCCTCATATGACAGACCTGCCATCCCAGGAATCAGCCTGGTAAACCTTCGCTGTGCTCCCCCTATAGCAAGAACATCCTTCCTCAGATAAGGAGACCAAAACTGCACACAATACTCCAGGTCTGGCCTCACCAACGCCCTGTACAATTGTAGCAAAATATCCCTCTCCCTCTACCTAATTCCTCTCGCTCTGAACATACCATTTGCCTTCTGTACTGCCTGCTGTACCTGCGCACTTACTCTCAGTGGCTGGTGTCCGAGGACTCCCAGGTCTCGCTGAGTATCCGCCTCTCTCACCATCAAACCCTCCAGTGCAGAGAGAGGCCCTTCGAATCTGCACCAAACACAATCCCACCTCTCCCCATATCTCTACATATTATCCCCACCAATCTTTCTCACCCTCGATCCCTTTGGCCCCATTTAAGTAACGATTTACCTTCCTAAGCTAAAACGGAAAGAACCTAAGAAATAGAAGCTGGAGTTGGCCATCCAGCCCCTCGAGCCTGCCCCGCCATTCAATAAGATCATGGCTGATCTGAAGTGGCTCAGTTCCACTTTCCCACTCTCTTCCCTTAATTAGGGCGTCATAGTTTGAGGATAAGGGGTAAATCATGACGGATTGAGTTGAAGAGAGGGGGGTGGTGTAGTGGATTAGCACTGCTGCCTCACAGCATGAGGGACTCGGGTTCGAATCCTGGCCTCAGGTCAGTGGAGTGTGCACATTCTCCCCGTGTCAGCGTGGGTTTCCTCCGAAAGACGCGCTGGTGAGGTGTTAAATCCCCCCTCAGTGTAACCCCAGACAGGAACGTAGGCACCGAGGGTGATTTTTTGTTTTGTTCACGGTAACTTCATTGCGGTGTTAATGTCAGCCGATTTGCGATGCATATAAATGAATGTGGGGAACTCGCCCCCGCGGAGAGTCACTGAGGCCAAAACGTCGTGCGATTCCGAAGAGACATTAGGTGCAACGCTTGGGGGACAAAGGGATTGAAGGTGAGAAAGATTGGTGGGGATAATATGTAGAGATATGGGGAGAGGTGGGATTATGTTTGGTGCAGATTTGAAGGGACTCTTTCTGCACTGGAGGGTTCGATGGTTCTATGGATATGGGGCGGGGGGGGGGGAATCAGGATATTGTAAGCGTTGTGAATCTGTGGAATTCTCTTGCCTGGTCAAGGCTCGCTCATTGAGGCAACGATAGATCGATTTTGAAGGGATTAAGGGTGAGCGGGCGGGTGAGTGGAACTGACTCCACGGAAAGGTCAGTCATAATCTTATTGATTGGCGGAGCAGGCTAGAGAGGCCTACTCCTGCTCCTAATTCTTCTCCTATGCTATTTATTTCTCCCATTTTGGCCGTTCCACACTGGCTGTCATTCCCCCTCCGCGCCTCCAGGGGGCGCATTAGAAAGCTGAGCCCCCACACCCTCCATATTCTCGCCGACGCCCTCTCCCCGACCTCCACTGGGTAACCAATTGGGTAACCAACGTGGTACGGGGGCCAATGGCGACTGGGAACGCGCTTCCTCTCCAATTCTCAGCCCCTGATTGGCTAAGAAAATTGATGACCCCAACTTTTCAATAATTTGGTTTGGAGAGATTCTTCGTCCCGAGTGATGTTCGTGCCCTCCCTGGAGAGGAAGGTTTGTCGTGCTGGGAGACCCCGTCAGTGTTAGATAGATAGATAGATAGAATCCTCCAGTGCAGAAGAAGGCCATTTGGCCCATTGTGATTGCACTGAATGCAATCCCACCCAGTCTCTGTGCCCATAACTCCAGCTAGTCCCTCTGATGATAAGGGGCAATTTAGCATGGCCAATCCACCTAACCTACACATCTTTGGACATTAAGGGACAATTTAGCATGGCCAATCCACCCTAACCTACACATCTTTGGACACTAAGGGGCAATTTAGCATGGCCAATCCACCCTAACCTACACATCTTTGGATACTAAAGGGCAATTTAGCATGGCCAATCCACCTAACCTACACATCTTTGGACACTAAGGGGCAATTTAGCATGGCCAATCCACCCTAACCTACACATCTTTGGATACTAAGGGGCAATTTAGCATGGCCAATCCATTTAACCTGCACATCTTTGGACACTAAGGGACAATTTAGCATGGCCAATCCACCTAACCTGCACATCTTTGGACACTAAGGGGCAATTTAGCATGGCCAATCCACCTAACCTGCACATCTTTGGACACTAAGGGACAATTTAGCATGGCCAATCCACCTAACCTGCACATCTTTGGACACTAAGGGGCAATTTAGCATGGCCAATCCATCTAACCTACACATCTTTGGACACTAAGGGGCAATTTAGCATGGCCAATCCACCTAACCTGCACATCTTTGGACACTAATGGGCAACTTAGCATGGCCAATCCACCTAACCTACATCTTTGGACACTAAGGGGCAACTTAGCATGGCCAATCCACCTAACCTACACATCTTTGGACACTAAGGGGCAATTTAGCATGGCCAATCCATCTATTCCGTACATCTATGGACACTAAGGGGCAATTTAGCATGGCCAATCCACCTAACCTACACATCTTTGGACACTAAGGGGCAATTTAGCATGGCCAATACACCTAACCTGCACATCTTTGGACACTAAGGGGCAATTTAGCATGGCCAATCCATCTAACCTACACATCTTAGGACACTAAGGGGCAATTTAGCAAGGCCAATCCACCTAACCTGCACATCTTTGGACACTAATGGGCAACTTAGCATGGCCAATCCACCTAACCTACATCTTTGGACACTAAGGGGCAACTTAGCATGGCCAATCCACCTAACCTACACATCTTTGGACACTAAGGGGCAATTTAGCATGGCCAATACACCTAACCTGCACATCTTTGGACACTAAGGGGCAATTTAGCATGGCCAATCCACCTAACCTACACATCTTTGGACACTAAGGGGCAACTTAGCATGGCCAATCCACCTAACCTACACATCTATGGACACTAAGGGGCAATTTAGCATGGCCAATCCACCTAACCTACACATCTTTGGACACTAAGGGGCAATTTAGCATGGCCAGTCCACCTAACCTACACATCTTTGGACACTAAGGGACAATTTAGCATGGCCAATCCACCTAACCTACACATCTATGGACACTAAGGGGCAATTTAGCATGGCCAATCCACCCTAACCTACACATCTTTGGGCACTAAGGGGCAATTTAGCATGGCCAATCCACCTAACCTACACATCTTTGGACACTAAGGGGCAATTTAGCATGGCCAGTCCACCTAACCTACACATCTTTGGACACTAAGGGACAATTTAGCATGGCCAATCCACCTAACCTACACATCTATGGACACTAAGGGGCAATTTAGCATGGCCAATCCACCCTAACCTACACATCTTTGGGCACTAAGGGGCAATTTAGCATGGCCAATCCACTTAACCTGCACATCTTTGGACTGTCTCTAACACCGTACTGTTAATTGAACAAGTTCCTACTTATTGATTGATGGGACACGGACGTCGCTGTCTGGGTCCATTGCCCATCCTTCGTTGCCCCTTGAGGAGGTGGCGGTGAGCCGCCATGTGGACTCACTGTGGTGTCGGCCCACAAGGCCTCCAGGGAGGGAACTCCTGGATTTTTGGCCGTGAAGGAACAGCCGAGATATTTCCAAGTCGTGTCTGGGAGAGTGGGGAACTTAGCGGTGGTGGTGTTCCCCATGACTGCGCTACCCTTGTCCTCCTAGAAGTCATGGGTTTGGAAGGTGCTGAGTAAGAGTGAGTCGCATCTTGTAGATGGTCCACACTGCTGCTCTACTAGCCCCAATTGCCTACTTTTTGCCCATATCCCTCGACACCCTTTGGAACTGTCTAAATGCTTCTTAAAAGTGGAGAGGGTGGGGGTGCGGGTAAGGTGAGGAAGTGCGTGACCCCCCTTTTAACCTCCTTACAATCTCCTCAATCTTTTTAATCACTGCATACTGACGCCAGTAAAGATTTCTTATCGCAACCAGTCCGAGGCAATTGCCAACACGTTTATCTCCTTATCAACTATCTGCCTCGAACCAATAAATCACACCATTGTATCTTTTCTTCAAGGGAGGTGTTATTGTTGGATAGGGAGCGCACTCAGTTGCACAGGTCTGCCTCACAGATATCGGAGCAGAATTATTCCATTTGGTTTATTGAATCCACACCACCCTGGCTCATAACTCTGTAAATCCCCGCACAACTTGTCCTGGTCCCCCCCATGCCGACACTACAGTCAACAAACCCCACCAATGCCTCTACTTTCCCAGACGACGAAGGAAATTTGGCATGTCCGCTACAACTCTCACCAACTTTTCTACATGCCCTATAGAAAGCATTCTTTCTGGGTGCATCGCAGCTTGGTATGGGCTCCTGCTGTGCCCAAGACCACAAGGAACGACAAAGGGTTGTGAATGTAGCCCAGTCCATCACACAAACCCATCCATTGACTCCGTCTACACTTCCCGTTGCCTCGGGGAAAAGCAGCCGGCATAATTAAGGACCCCACACACCCCGGACATTCTCTCTTCCACCTTCTCCCATTGGCAAATGTCAGACTTTTGGATGGACCCACCTCGCATTAAGTTGATCTTTCTCTACACCCTCGCTGTGACTGTAACACTACATTCTGCACCCTCTCCTTATGTACTCTAGGAAAGGTATGCTTTGTCTGTGAGTGTGCAAGAAACAATACTTTTCATTGCATCCCAGTACACGTGACAATAATAAATCAAACAATACTTTTCACTGTATCCCAATACACGTGACAATAATAAATCAAATAATACTTTTCACTGTATCCCAGTACATGTGACAATAATAAATCAAACAATACTTTTCACTGTATCCCAGTACACGTGACAATAATAAATCAAACAATACTTTTCACTGTATCCCAGTACACGTGACAATAATAAATCAAACAATACTTTTCACTGTATCCCAACACACGTGACACAGTGAGCACGTGAAATACTTTTCACTGTATCCCAACACACGTGACAGTAATAAATCAAACAATACTTTTCACTGTATCCCAATACACGTGACAATAATAAATCAAACAATACTTTTCACTGTATCCCAGTACACGTGACAATAATAAATCAAACAATACTTTTCACTGTATCCCAACACACGTGACAATAATAAATCAAACAATACTTTTCACTGTATCCCAACACACGTGACAGTAATAAATCAAACAATACTTTTCACTGTATCCCAATACACGTGACAATAATAAATCAAACAATACTTTTCACTGTATCCCAGTACACGTGACAATAATAAATCAAACAATACTTTTCACTGTATCCCAATACACGTGACAATAATAAATCAAACAATACTTTTCACTGTATCCCAACACATGTGACAATAATAAATCAAACAATACTTTTCACTGTATCCCAACACACGTGACAGTAATAAATCAAACAATACTTTTCACTGTATCCCAATACACGTGACAATAATAAATCAAACAATACTTTTCACTGTATCCCAGTACACGTGACAGTAATAAATCAAACAATACTTTTCACTGTATCCCAATACACGTGACAATAATAAATCAAACAATACTTTTCACTGTATCCCAATACACGTGACAATAATAAATCAAACAATACTTTTCACTGTATCCCAGTACACGTGACAATAATAAATCAAACAATACTTTTCACTGTATCCCAATACACGTGACAATAATAAATCAAACAATACTTTTCACTGTATTCCAATACACGTGACAATAATAAATCAAACAATACTTTTCACTGTATCCCAGTACACGTGACAATAATAAATCAAACAATACTTTTCACTGTATCCCAGTACACGGGACAATAATAAATCAAACAATACTTTTCACTGTATCCCAGTACACGTGACAATAATAAATCAAACAATACTTTTCACTGTATCCCAATACACGTGACAATAATAAATCAAACAATACTTTTCACTGTATCCCAGTACACGTGACAATAATAAATCAAACAATACTTTTCACTGTATCCCAGTACACGGGACAATAATAAATCAAACAATACTTTTCACTGTATCCCAGTACACGTGACAATAATAAATCAAACAATACTTTTCACTGTATCCCAGTACACGGGACAATAATAAATCAAACAATACTTTTCACTGTATCCCAGTACACGTGACAATAATAAATCAAACAATACTTTTCACTGTATCCCAATACACGTGACAATAATAAATCAAACAATACTTTTCACTGTATCCCAGTACACGTGACAATAATAAATCAAACAATACTTTTCACTGTATCCCAATACACGTGACAATAATAAATCAAACAATACTTTTCACTGTATCCCAATACACGTGACAATAATAAATCAAACAATACTTTTCACTGTATCCCAATACACACAGTGAGCACGTGACAAACAATACTTTTCACTGTACCCCAATACACGTGACAATAATAAATCAAACAATACTTTTCACTGTATCCCAATACACGTGACAATAATAAATCAAACAATACTTTTCACTGTATCCCAGTACATGTGACAATAATAAATCAAACAATACTTTTCACTGTATCCCAGTACACGTGACAATAATAAATCAAACAATACTTCTCACTGTATCCCAGTACATGTGACAATAATAAATCAAACAATACCTTTCACTGTATCCCAGTACACGTGACAATAATAAATCAAACAATACTTTTCACTGTATCCCAATACACGTGACAATAATAAATCAAACAATACTTTTCACTGTATCCCAGTACACGTGACAATAATAAATCAAACAATACTTTTCATTGTATCCCAGTACACGTGACAATAATAAATCAAACAATACTTTTCACTGTATCCCAGTACACGTGACAATAATAAATCAAACAATACTTTTCACTGTATCCCAGTACACGTGACAATAATAAATCAAACAATACTTTTCACTGTATCCCAGTACACGTGACAATAATAAATCAAACAATACTTTTCACTGTATCCCAGTACACGTGACAATAATAAGTCAAACAATACTTTTCACTGTATCCCAGTACACGTGACAATAAAAAATCAAACAATACTTTTCACTGTATCCCAGTACACGTGACAATAATAAATCAAACAATACTTTTCACTGTATCCCAGTACACGTGACAATAATAAATCAAACAATACTTTTCACTGTATCCCAGTACACGTGACAATAATAAATCAAACAATACTTTTCACTGTATCCCAATACACGTGACAATAATAAATCAAACAATACTTTTCACTGTATCCCAATACACGTGACAATAATAAATCAAACAATACATTTCACTGTATCCCAATACACGTGACAATAATAAATCAAACAATACTTTTCACTGTATCCCAATACACGTGACAATAATAAATCAAACCATACTTTTCACTGTATCCCAATACACGTGACAATAATAAATCAAACAATACTTTTCACTGTATCCCAGTACACGGGACAATAATAAATCAAACAATACTTTTCACTGTATCCCAATACACGTGACAATAATAAATCAAACAATACTTTTCACTGTATCCCAATACACGTGACAATAATAAATCAAACAATACTTTTCACTGTATCCCAATACATGTGACAATAATAAATCAAACAATACTTTTCACTGTATCCCAATACACGTGACAATAATAAATCAAACAATACTTTTCACTGTATCCCAATACACGTGACAATAATAAATCAAACAATACTTTTCACTGTATCCCAATACATGTGACAATAATAAATCAAACAATACTTTTCACTGTATCCCAGTACATGTGACAATAATAACTCAAACAATACTTTTCACTGTATCCCAGTACACGGGACAATAATAAATCAAACAATACTTTTCACTGTATCCCAATACACGTGACAATAATAAATCAAACCATACTTTTCACTGTATCCCAATACACGTGACAATAATAAATCAAACAATACTTTTCACTGTATCCCAGTACACGGGACAATAATAAATCAAACAATACTTTTCACTGTATCCCAGTACATGTTACAATAATAAATCAAACAATACTTTTCACTGTATCCCAGTACATGTTACAATAATAAATCAAACAATACTTTTCACTGTATCCCAATACACGTGACAACAATAAATCAAACAATACTTTTCACTGTATCCCAGTACACGTGACAATAATAAATCAAACAATACTTTTCACTGTATCCCAGTACACGGGACAATAATAAATCAAACAATACTTTTCACTGTATCCCAGTACACGTGACAATAATAAATCAAACAATACTTTTCACTGTATCCCAGTACATGTTACAATAATAAATCAAACAATACTTTTCACTGTATCCCAGTACACGTGACAATAATAAATCAAACAATACTTTTCACTGTATCCCAGTACATGTTACAATAATAAATCAAACAATACTTTTCACTGTATCCCAGTACACGTGACAATAATAAATCAAACAATACTTTTCACTGTATCCCAGTACACGGGACAATAATAAATCAAACAATACTTTTCACTGTATCCCAGTACACGTGACAATAATAAATCAAACAATACTTTTCACTGTATCCCAATACACGTGACAATAATAAATCAAACAATACTTTTCACTGTATCCCAGTACACGTGACAATAATAAATCAAATCAAAGACAGCGAAACATCCTTATTCCTTTCCTCAAATCATCTCACTGAGAAAGCCAGCCCACCAGTTTACAGCCCTTTGTATGTGTGAGCGATGGAGTGAGGGGACAGGGGGTAGGGGAGTGAGAATGTGGAGGGGCTGTCCGATTTGGCGAGGAATTCTGATCGTTTGTGTGTTTTAATCTCCGCAGAACCATGTACACCACAGCGACGCTAATGATAGCTTTCTCCACCGCCGGTGAGTATCGCGCCCATTCACCGTCCCCCCTTCTGAAATGAGATGGGAAAGGTTTTGTCAATTGCAACCTCCCCTACGTCATGTCTGAAGGGCATATACTGCTGTGAGTCCCTCTTGGAACCTCACAGCTCAGGATAATTCTCCGGGGTCACTAATTCCCTCCGGGAAATCGCGTGGGAACTGTGGATCGTTCTGAGAGGGGGTCATGTTGATAGTTACAGTGTCAGCGTTAGAAGAACTTAAGCCAATTTTGGTTTGAATGATAGCACGGTGTGTTAGCACTGCTGCCCCGCAGCGCCACACAGTGAGCACGTGATCCGGCTCGGGTCACTGTCTGTGTGGAGTTTGCACATTGTCCCCATGTATGCGTGGGTTTCCTGTGGGTGCTCCGGAATCCTCCAACAATCCAAAGATGTGCAGGTTAGGTGGATTGGCCGTGCTAAATTGCCCCTTAGTGTCCAAAGATGTGCAGGTTAGGTGGATTGGCCATGGTAAATTGCCCCTTAGTGTCTAAAGATGTGTAGGTGAGGTGGATTGGCCGTGCTAAATTGCCCCTTAGTGTCCAAAGATGTGCAGGTTAGGTGGATTGGCCGTGCTAAATTGTCCCTTAGTGTCCAAAGATGTGCAGGTTAGGTGGATTGGCCGTGCTAAATTGTCCCTTAGTGTCCAAAGATGTGCAGGTTAGGTGGATTGGCCGTGCTAAATTGCCCCTTAGTGTCCAAAGATGTGCAGGTTAGGTGGATTGGCCGTGCTAAAATGTCCCTTAGTGTCCAAAGATGTGCAGGTTAGGTGGATTGGCCGTGCTAAATTGTCCCTTAGTGTCCAAAGATGTGCAGGTTAGGTGGATTGGCCATGCTAAATTGTCCCTTAGTGTCCAAAGATGTGCAGGTTAGGTGGATTGGCCGTGCTAAATTGTCCCTTAGTGTCCAAAGATGTGCAGGTTAGGTGGATTGGCCGTGCTAAATTGTCCCTTAGTGTCCAAAGATGTGCAGGTTAGGTGGATTGGCCATGCTAAATTGTCCTTTAGTGTCCAAAGATGTGCAGGTTAGGTGGATTGGCCATGGTAAATTGCCCCTTAGTGTCTAAAGATGTGTAGGTGAGGTGGATTGGCCATGCTAAATTGTCCCTTAGTGTCCAAAGATGTGCAGGTTAGGTGGATTGGCCGTGCTAAATTGTCCCTTAGTGTCCAAAGATGTGCAGGTTAGGTGGATTGGCCGTGCTAAATTGCCCCTTAGTGTCTAAAGATGTGCAGGTTAGGTGGATTGGCCGTGCTAAATTGTCCCTTAGTGTCCAAAGATGTGCAGGTTAGGTGGATTGGCCGTGCTAAATTGTCCCTTAGTGTCCAAAGATGTGCAGGTTAGGTGGATTGGCCATGCTAAATTGTCCCTTAGTGTCCAAAGATGTGCAGGTTAGGTGGATTGGCCGTGCTAAATTGTCCCTTAGTGTCCAAAGATGTGCAGGTTAGGTGGATTGGCCGTGCTAAATTGTCCCTTAGTGTCCAAAGATGTGCAGGTTAGGTGGATTGGCCATGCTAAATTGTCCCTTAGTGTCCAAAGATGTGCAGGTTAGGTGGATTGGCCATGGTAAATTGCTGCTTAGTGTCTAAAGATGTGTAGGTGAGGTGGATTGGCCATGCTAAATTGCCCCTTAATGTCCAAAGATGTGTAGGTTAGGTCGATTGCCATGCTAAATTGCCCCTTAGTGTCCAAAGATGTGTAGGTTAGGTGGATTGGCCATGCTAAATTGCCCCTTAGTGTCTAAAGATGTGTAGGTTAGGTGTATAGGCCATGCTAAATTGCCCCTTAGTGTCCAAAAATGTATAGGTTAGGTGGATTGGCCATGCTAAATTGCCCCTTAGTGTCCAAAGACGTGTAGTTTAGGTGGATTGGCCAGGCTAAATTGTCCCTTAGTGTCCAAAGATGTGTAGGTTAGGTGGATTGGCCATGCTAAATTGCCCCTTAGTGTCCAAAAATGTGCAGGTTAGGGGGATTGGCCATGCTAAATTTCGAGGGTCAGTGCTGAGGGAGTGCCGCACTGTCTGAGGGTCAGTGCTGAGGGAGTGCCGCACTATCAGAGGGTCAGTGCTGAGGGAGTGCCGCACTGTCAGAGGGTCAGTGCTGAGGGAGTGCCGCACTGTCAGAGGGTCAGTGCTGAGGGAGTGCCGCACTGTCAGAGGGTCAGTGCTGAGGGAGTGCCGCACTGTCAGAGGGTCAGTGCTGAGGGGAGTGCCGCACTGTCAGAAGGTCAGTACTGAGGGAGTGCCGCAATGCCCTCTCAATCTGCTACCTACCTCCCCAACCTTCACCAAATCCAACCCACCGAGCTTTGACACTCACCTTCCCCCTTGGCACATCTCTGTCGAAGCGACCTGTGAACTTTGAACTCCGCCCCCGAGGTCAGGGCAGCCACCGTCCACACTTTATTGGCTGAGAAGTGTCTAGGCCTGCACTGTAAGCGGTGAAAAAGTTCTGGTCTGGTGCAGGAAGGTGGGATTAGAAGTGGATGCCATGGGCTAGCACAGGTTCGATGGGCTGAACGAACTCCTTGTGTACATTCTGACGGTTCGAACAGTGGTTTGGCCCGCGCGTTGTTGGCTCCGACACGGAAAATGTCATGGAGACGCCGGCCATTTTGAATCCCAAATTAGCATTCATAGTGAAAGTTCGAACATCGCTGCTCAAATGATTCCTCACGCTTTCTCTCCCTCCCTCCCTTCCTCCTCCACAGCGACTTCCATCCTCATGTTCCCGGCAGCATCCCTACTCGCAGTGGGGGGAGGAACCTTCTACATCACAAACATGCAGGTAATGTCAGAGGGTCAGTGCTGAGGGAGTGCCGCACTGTCAGAGGGTCAGTGCTGAGGGAGTGCCGCACTGTCAGAGGGTCAGTACTGAGGGAGTGCCGCACTGTCAGAGGGTCAGTGCTGAGGGAGTGCCGCACTGTCAGAGGGTCAGTGCTGAGGGAGTGCCGCACTGTCAGAGGGTCAGTACTGAGGGAGTGCCGCACTGTCAGAGGGTCAGTGCTGAGGGGAGTGCCGCACTGTCAGAGGGTCAGTGCTGAGGGAGTGCCGCACTGTCAGAGGGTCAGTGCTGAGGGAGTGCCGCACTGTCAGAGGGTCGGTGCTGAGGGAGTGCTGCACTGTCAGAGGGCCAGTGCTGAGGGAGTGCCGCACTGTCAGAGGGTCGGTGCTGAGGGAGTGCTGCACTGTCAGAGGGTCAGTGCTGAGGGAGTGCCGCACTGTCAGAGGGTCGGTGCTGAGGGAGTGCCGCACTGTCAGAGGCTCAGTGCTGAGGGAGTGCCGCACTGTCAGAGGGTCAGTGCTGAGGGAGTGCCGCACTGTCAGAGGGTCAGTGCTGAGGGAGTGCCGCACTGTCAGAGGGTCAGTGGCTCTGAGGGAGTGCCGCACTGTCAGAGGGTCAGTGCTGAGGGAGAGCCGCACTGTCAGAGGGTCAGTGCTGAGGGAGCGCCGCACTGTCAGAGGGTCAGTGCTGAGGGAGTGCCGCACTGTCAGAGGGTCAGTACTGAGGGAGTGCCGCACTGTCAGAGGGTCAGTGCTGAGGGAGTGCCGCACTGTCAGAGGGTCAGTGCTGAGGGAGTGCCGCACTGTCAGAGGGTCAGTACTGAGGGAGTGCCGCGCTGTCAGAGGGTCAGTGCTGAGGGAGTGCCGCACTGTCAGAGGGTCAGTGCTGAGGGAGTGCCGCACTGTCAGAGGGTCAGTGTTGAGGGAGTGCTGCACTGTCAGAGGGTCACTGCTGAGGGAGTGCCGCACTGTCAGAGGGTCAGTGCTGAGGGAGTGCCGCACTGTCAGAGGGTCAGTGCTGAGGGAGTGACGCACAATCAGAGGGTCAGTGCTGAGGGAGTGCCGCACTGTCAGAGGGTCAGTACTGAGGGATTGCCGCACTGTCAGAGGGTCAGTGCTGAGGGAGTGCCGCACTGTCAGAGGGTCAGTGCTGAGGGAGTGCTGCACTGTCAGAGGGTCAGTGCTGAGGGAGTGCCACGCTGTCAGAGGGTCAGTGCTGAGGGAGTGCCGCACTGTCAGAGGGTCAGTGCTGAGGGAGTGCCGCACTGTCAGAGGGTCAGTGCTGAGGGAGTGAGTCACTGTCAGAGGGTCAATGCTGAGGGAGTGCCGCGCTGTCAGAGGGTCAGTACTGAGGGAGTGCCGCACTGTCAGAGGGTCAGTGCTGAGGGAGTGACGCACAATCAGAGGGTCAGTGCTGAGGGAGTGCTGCACTGTCAGAGGGTCAGTGCTGAGGGAGTGCCGCACTGTCAGAGGGTCAGTGCTGAGGGAGTGCCGCAATGTCAGAGGGTCAGTGCTGAGGGAGTGCCGCACTGTCAGAGGGTCAGTGCTGAGGGAGTGACGCACAATCAGAGGGTCAGTGCTGAGGGAGTGCCGCACTGTCAGAGGGTCAGTGCTGAGGGAGTGCCGCACTGTCAGAGGGTCAGTGCTGAGGGAGTGACGCACAATCAGAGGGTCAGTGCTGAGGGAGTGCCGCACTGTCAGAGGTTCAGTACTGAGGGAGTGCCGCACTGTCAGAGGGTCAGTGCTGAGGGAGTGCCGCACTGTGAGAGGGTCAGTACTGAGGGAGTGCCGCACTGTCAGAGGGTCAGTGCTGAGGGAGTGCCACGCTGTCAGAGGGTCAGTGCTAAGGGAGTGCCGCGCTGTCAGAGTGTCAGTGGTGAGGGAGTGCCGCACTGTCAGAGGGCCAGTGCTGAGGGAGTGAGGCACTGTCAGAGGGTCAGTGCTGAGGGAGTGCCGCACTGTCAGAGGGTCAGTGCTGAGGGAGTGCCGCACTGTCAGAGGGTCAGTGCTGAGGGAGTGAGGCACTGTCAGAGGGTCAGTGCTGAGGGAGCGCCGCATTGTCAGAGGGTCAGTACTGAGGGAGTGCTGCACTGTCAGAGGGTCAGTGCTGAGGGAGTGCCGCACTGTCGGAGGGTCAGTGCTGAGGGAGTGCCGCACTGTCAGAGGGTCAGTGGTGAGGGAGTGCCGCACTGTCAGAGGGTCAGTGCTGAGTGAGTGCTGCACTGTCAGAGGGTCAGTGCTAAGGGAGTGCCGCACTGTCAGAGGGTCAGTGCTGAGGGAGTGAGGCACTGTCAGAGGGTCAGTGCTGAGGGAGTGCCGCACTGTCAGAGGATCAGTGCTGAGGGAGTGAGGCACTGTCAGAGGGTCAGTGCTGAGGGAGTGCCGCACTGTCAGAGGGTCAGTGCTGAGGGAGTGCCGCACTGTCAGAGGGTCAGTGCTGAGGGAGTGCCGCACTGTCAGAGGGTCAGTGCTGAGTGAGTGCTGCACTGTCAGAGGGTCAGTGCTAAGGGAGTGCCGCACTGTCAGAGGGTCAGTGCTGAGGGAGTGCCGCACTGTCAGAGGGTCAGTGCTGAGGGAGTGCTGCACTGTCAGAGGGTCAGTGCTGAGGGAGTGCTGCTCTGTCAGAGGGTCAGTGCTGAGGGAGTGCCGCACTGTCAGAGGGTCAGTGTTGAGGGAGTGCTGCACTGTCAGAGGGTCAGTGCTGAGGGAGCACCGCACTGTCAGAGGGTCAGTGCTGAGGGAGTGCCGCACTGTCAGAGGGTCAGTGCTGAGGGAGTGACGCACAGTCAGAGGGTCAGTACTGAGGGAGTGCCGCACTGTCAGAGGATCAGTGCTGAGGGAGTGCCGCACTGTCAGAGGGTCAGTACTTAGGGAGTGCCGCACTGTCAGAGGGTCAGTGCTGAGGGAGTGCCGCACTGTCAGAGGGTCAGTGCTGAGGGAGTGCCGCACTGTCAGAGGGTCAGTGCTGAGGGAGTGCCACACTGTCAGAGGGTCAGTGCTGAGGGAGTGCCGCACTGTCAGAGGGTCAGTGCTGAGGGAGTGCCGCACTGTCAGAGGGTCAGTGCTGAGGGAGTGCCGCACTGTCAGAGGGTCAGTGCTGAGGGAGTGCCGCACTGTCAGAGGGTCAGTGCTGAGGGAGTGCCGCACTGTCAGAGGGTCAGTGCTGAGGGAGTGCCGCACTGTCAGAGGGTCAGTGCTGAGGGAGTGCCGCACTGTCAGAGGGTCAGTGCTGAGGGAGTGCCGCACTGTCAGAGGGTCAGTACTGAGGGAGTGCTGCACTCTGAGAGGATCAGTGCTGAGGGAGTGCCACACTGTCAGAGGGTCA